>CM076576.1:1738821-1972074 GCA_034641835.2 Pinus albicaulis | reverse complement strand
TGCTTTGTGTGATTTCCATGGCCACTATACTTACCTCTGTCCCCGCCTCAAAGAGTATCACTCCTCTTTAGAAGCGGTTCGTCAATTCGAGGCCAAGTTCAACGAGTCCACTGCTCCCTTATTTGCGCGTTTTGCTTCAGCAGAACCAGAGGACACATCCATTCCCATAAACATTCCCCCTATGGATATCGAAATGACAGAGCCTTCAGCCACTTTCAACTACCTGTCATCATATATGAGATCGACGGTGGAAGACCCCCGTGGGACTTCCCCTTCTGTTAGCGACCTCCCATCGGCGATCACCTTGAGCTCAACATAGAGTGGATCCTTCATCTGCTTGTTTTTCGAGTCACCCTCTAGTGACGCGATGCACACCATGAACCTTTCTTCTCGTGATGATGGAGTCGGGTAGCTTGGCAGCCGCATCACGTGGTATTTCTTCCACCCGGTCTACCCCATATTCTATTACGATGACGAAAATATGGAAGTAGTCACCACCCCTAACTGCTCACCACCTTTTACACATCGGAACCCTTACATTTTGAACCCCACATACCTTGAATGGCAATACATTACATTGACACCCAATGTTTTAGGTAAGGGGCACCCATGTTAAGCCCAGGAGAAGGAAATCTCCACAGCTCTCCTGGTGTATCTGGTCATCGACTCTAGTACCATTATTCTACCACATTTAGAAGAACCTCTAGATTCCCATATCACTTCAGATCACTCTAAGGATGATACCCCTTATCATTCCTTCATCTTACATCAGCAACTCCATCTCTTAGACATTGTTGTTGACCAACCTATAGCTTTTCTACGAGAGCATCAGTTCATTATCTCCAACTCCTCTCTTTGGGATAGTGACACCAGGTATGCCAACCCAGAAACTTAAAGTCCATTTGCTTCCTATATGTAGTACCAAAAGAGATTGGTAATCCTCCATTCCCTTTCTCAAACTGCATAACCATAACGAAAACAAATGGTGCACCACATCATTAAAATGTGTTTAGATTCCCATTTTTCTAAAAACATTTTGGCATGACCACAACATGCTTAGGGGCACCTATGCCCCTCAACCATAAAAAACCCAGTCTCGACCATATAATAGGAAAACCCCTCCATCGGGTCTGAGTTTGCCCAAAACTTCTTCCTGAGGTCACATTTTTTTGCCCCAAAAGTGTGACATTTTGTGAAGAAGAGAAGGATCTATTCCTAAGCCTAAGACCTAAACTACAAATTTCAATCATTGCAAATGAAATAGTAGGGTTAACTCCTCTTCCACCTTATTGTGGATCTCGGTGATTCCAACGGTCGGTTTGTCCGCTATGCTCACCACAAGATTTAGGGCCTTCTCTCCTCTCTACATTCACCACAACAACACTAGCAAATAAGTGAATTTGGAGGGAAAATTGCCTTATTAAAAGAGAACCATTGTTTTTTCTTTTGCCTGCTGTGACCACACCGTAGCTCCGTTTGACAAACCGTCTGAACCGTTGGAAAGCTCTCACCAAGCCCTCAAATGGGTATTTGTTAGTTTTTTGTGATTTGATACTTCACCATGACACATTTTGTCCAATATGGGTCACTTCACCTCCCCCAAAAATCGAATTTCCTCACTTACAACACTTGTATTTGGGGCACCACTTTGCCTCCATACTTGTCTTTGTTCATGTCGATGTTCATCATGAGATACCATCTTGTACTCATGTTTTCATGGTCCCCCATGGGACCTTTTCTTTGTGGCAGCATCATCAAGTCACCCTTGTTTAGAGCATCCGAGTTGAGTCATCATCGCATCCATGGATTCTATCCCAAGTCCCTTTGTATTTCGCTATAGTCCTCCATCCTTCATTGCTTGGTCTCTCTCTCGTGTCACACGTTATGACCTTTAGTCCTACTATCCCCATCCCCTTTGATATTGTGTCAGTTGCTGTCAGGTCATCCATGCCCTTTATGCTCTAACAAGGGAAGTCGTCCGTATGTTACTTAGTACCCCCCATTTCATCATCATCCCTGGTGTCAGTCTGTCACTCGCTCTCCTATTTTCTCTCGTGCCTTAGTTAAGGATACCTTATTGCCTCACCTATGGCGGACCACCTTCTATCAACATAAAATCATTCATTCTAGAATACGGGTCTAGAGGAAGTGTGCCTATGATCCAGGTGGACATCAGTGGCCACCCACCTATTCCATTTGGACTATCCCCATCAATTCTTGCGGCTTTTCACATTCAGCACAACTTACTATTTTGAGCAGGTTTTCGGGTCCTCCACTCCCGAAGCCGTTTTGGGGCCTTAATGATCGAGGTGGATATTGGTGGCCACCCACCTATTCCATTTGAACCCCCGTCATCAATTCTTTCATTTTTCAAGTTGCAACGAAACTTACTATTTTTAGCATTTTTTCGGGTCTTGAACTTCCGGAGCCATTTTGAGGCCCTAAACGACGTTTTTTGGGAAAACGGAGAGCAACATGGGTCCATGGACCGATGTTTCTCATTCAAAAATTGTACTGCTCGGAAAGATATTTCTAACGAGCTATGGAGCGCATCAAACGGAGATCAGATGCCAAAGTTACATCCCTAGGAAGTTGAACCACCAATTTACCCAAACGGGGCCCATAGTTTTGGCGCTTCATCTCCTAGGGTTAGGCTTTTGGAATTTTAGCGTTCTCCATTGTTTCTCAACAATAAATAGGCCCCTTGAACTCATTGTAACACGATTCGGAAGTGCTGTAGCCACCACATCTCTTCTCGGGGGGTCGCTGCAGCACCCTAGCTATTTTATTATGTACGCCAGCATATTTACATTGTTATTTGATATTAATGAAATGACGCATTATTTCTACTTTGCATCTCTATGTTTATGGTTGTTGCGATACATTGCGTTCCCTGCTTAAATCCGGATCGGTGGTACATCAAATAGGAGTCTTGCTCTTTCTTTGTTCTTCACATGTCCCCAACGCGGTCGGGGTATAAGGAGTTAGGGCTCGATGTTTGGTTGAACCCTTATAGAATCGATCTCGCAAACCCGACGACCTCCGCAGCGGAAGAAAAATAAAGATGAGGAGCGAGAGATCTATCAAAAAATGCTTCTCGAGAAGGCCTGCGAGAAACAAAGGAACGCGATAATGGATAACTTTCCTCAAATCCTTCAATGATTGCCCACATATGGCACATTTGCATCCAACAGCCACTCTGGAGGTGCCACTCCCTTCAAGGTACAGGTAAACTTTGAAATTCTTATATTTGAAGGAAAAATAGATGCAGACGCTGTAGATAGATGGTTAAATTTGCTGGAAGGGTATTTCTCGGTCCATGACTTCTACGTGAGAAAAGATTGGTATTTTTGCCTCCTCCAAAGCGCTATGTCGAAAGGCGGTGGAAACCTAAGGTGAGCGAGGGCGAAAGGGAACCTCTCTGTTCCGTACACCCACTTGGAGATTCGTTGCGAGATGGCATCAAGGAACAATGTGCCGTGCGGGGAACTGTGAGGACAAATACATCCAATGGACCATGACGCGGCTACAAAGGATCGAAGATGTGCACGGGCGGCGAATACGTTTCGCCTGGCAACTGAAAAGTTGGGTATTAAAGATTCAGAGAGACATTTGGCGCTCAAGTACTTCAGCTTTCTACACAAAAACATTCAAGAGGAAATGGAGTTCCTCGACATTACATTGCTTGGCACAGCATATCGCTATGCCGCCAATATTGAGCAAAAATTTAAGCAGAAGAAGCGAGACTTTGGATCTGCGAATCCGAAAGGTGCCCCCCGAACCGAAGAACAAGGGGCAAGGCCAAAGCAATGCGACTCATAACAACACCACAAATCCAAAGAAGGACACAGGGAAGTGGTGTGAATTTCATAACAGCCCCACTCACGGCACAAACGAGTGTCGGGCCAAACAGTCTTTGGTGGCCGAACTAAAGGCGCCCGAATCAGATGCATTTTCTGATCCTGAGTTAGAACCAGACAAAGGCAATGACAAAGGGAAGCAGATCATTGATGCGGATCCCAATGCCATTGTTGCCACCACCAAGATCCAGAAGGAGGGTCCAGAAGATCTAGAAGAGGGGGAGCGCCTCTTCCAGTCGCAGATGTGGTTAAAGGGTTCTCCGCTGCAATTTCTCGTCGATAGCGGAAGCCAAAAGAACCTCATTTCAGCAGAGGTCGTGAAGCGGCTCGGCCTACCGACCATAGCGCACCCGCAACCATATACCATCAGGTGGCTCCACCCAGGGAGAGATCGCCGCATCCGCCAGCAGTGCCGCCTTCCGTACAGTGTCAAGCCATTCACGGATGAGGTATTGTGTGATGTTGCTCCTCTTGATGTAGTTGATGTATTATTGAGCCAACCATACTTGTGGGGGCGACATGCTGTGTATGAGTCTAGGCCTCGTGCTGTTATTATTACTTTGGGAAATAACTTGTACAGGATACCAGAGGTAGCACCGCCTCCTGTCATCTCTTTAACTACTGCAAAACAACGTAGTAAGATTGTTTCCCAAACCAGGAAATTCATTTTCCTTACAACTCACTCACAGGGAAAGAAAAATATTGTGGTCACAACCTCGAAACAGGGCTCCCTTGCACGGCTACAGCAGATGGACAAAGTCATGAAGGAATAAGAGGAAGTTTTCCCCTCACTCATAGAGGTTCCTCTACATTGTCAGGACAAGCACTCCATTGATTTGACTCCCAACGCACCACCACCTGATGTTGCCATACATCCTGCAACTACACATACAGAATCCAAACATGTACTGTCTGAGGCTAATAAAGAAACCAAATTTACTAAATGCATCCAGCATGTCCACTCGCAGGTCTGTGACATCTAATACTCAGCTCAACAGAATTTGCCTCATCTCATGGAGGATCTCAACGCAATGGGGACCATTGCTTCCTAAGGAGGGAGGAATGATACAGGTGGATATCGGTGGCCACCCACCTATTCCATTTGGACTAGTACCATCAATTCTTGCAGCTCTTCACATTCAGCACAACTTACTATTTTTAGCAGGTTTTTGGGTCCTCCACTCTTGAAGCCATTTTGGGGCCTTAATGATCCAGGTAGATATTAGTGGCCACCCACCTATTCCATTTTAACCCCCACCATCAGTTCTTTCAATTTTCAAGTTGCAACAAAACTTACTATTTTTAGCATTTTTTTGGGTCCTGAACTTCCGGAGCCGTTTTGAGGCCCTAAACGACGTTTTTTGGGAAAATGGAGAGCAACATGGGTCCATGGACCGATGTTGCTCGTTCAAAAATTGTACTCCTCGGATAGATCTTTCTAGCGAGCTATTGAGCGCGTCAAACGGAGATCGGATGCCAAAGTTACGCCCCCGGGAAGTTGAACCACCAATTTACCCAAACGGGCGCCCACAGTTTTAACGCCTCATCTCCTACGGTTAGGTTTTTGGAAGTTTCGGATTCTACATTGTTTCTCAACAATAAATAGGCCCTCGAGCCTCATTGTAATACAGTTCAGAGGTCTGTAGCCACCACATCTCTTCTCAGAGATTCGCTACCAGCACCCTAGCTATTTTATTATGTCTATAAGCATATTTCTGTTATTTGATATTAATGAAATGACGCATTATTTCCGCTGCATCTCCATGTTTATGGTTATTTCTGTATTCTGTTGCGTTCCTGCATAAATCCAAATCAGTGGTATCAGAGGGGTCTGCTCTTTCTTTGTTTTTCTTTGAATGTCCCCAACGCGGTCAAGGTATAAGGAGTTAGGGCTCAATCTGGTTGAACCCTTGCAAGATCAGCCTCGCAAACCCCGACGACCTCCCATGGCGGAACAAAAGAAAGATGAGGGAGCAGGAGATCCTATCAAAATACTTCTCGAGGAGGCCCTCGAGAAACAAAGGAACGCGATGATGGATAACTTTGCTCAAATCCTTCAACGACTGCCCACATATGGCGCATCTGAATCCAACAACCACTCTGGAGGCGCCACTCCCTTCAAGGTACAGGTAAACTTTGACATTCCTATATTTGAAGGAAAAATAGATGGAGACGTCGTAAACAGATGGTTAAATTTTCTGGAAGGGTATTTCTTGGTCCATGACTTCTCTGACCGAGAAAAGATTATTTTTGCACTCCTCAAAGCCGCCCCCCATGTCAAAGACTGGTGGGAAACCTACCGTGAGCAAGAGGGCGAAGGGGAACCCTCTCTGTTCTCGGCCACACCCACTTGGAATTCGTTCGGAGACGGCATCAAGGAACAATATTACCCTGTGGGGAGCTATGAGGACAAATACATCCAATGGACCACGCTGCGGCAACAAAAGGATCAAGATGTGCACGAACTGACGAATCTGTTCCATACCCTGCGCACAAAGTTGGGTATTAAAGATTCAGAGAGACATTTGGTGCTCAAGTATCGCGGCTATCTGCACAAACACATTCAAGAGGAAATGGAGTTCCTCGACATTACATCGCTTGGCACGGCATATCGCTATGCCGCTAAGATCGAGCAGAAATTTAAGCAGAAGAAGCGAGACTTTGGATCTGCAAATCCGAAAGGTGCCCCCGAAACGAAGAACAAGGGGCAAGGCCAAAGCAATGTGACTCATAACAACACCACAAATCCAAAGAAGGACACAGGGAAGTGGTGTGAATTTCATAACAGCCCCACTCACGGCCAAACGAGTGTCGGGCTGCAATGGGGTTGTACAACGAAGGAATGTGCTAGCTGATAGAGGTGAGCCCCTCTTAGCTCAAGAGTCCCCTCTCTATAACACTCTATCCCACCAAACTCAACTATAGCTCGTAACCACTCCAAATGACATAATCTCCTCCATCCAACCATAGGGTAAAACCAAAAATCCCTTTTCCCTTCCATTTCCCTTTCTTTTATAGAAAGCTTCATAGGTGACACTTGGAAGTTCATGCATAAATAATTATTTTTTTTATTACCCAAAATTTGATTATTCACTCACCCATGTGTCACCCTCTCATGAAGACTCTCCAAAATGATTTACTTAATTATTCATATAAAAATAGCATTTCCCTCAACCCAACAAGGCTTCCTATCTCTTCTCCTAGTTGTCTCTTGATTCCCCCTTTTTACTCCTTAATTTGTGTTTATTACTGAATTTAATTGATAATTCTTAGATTTGGTCCTCTAACTACCTCAATTTTTTCTTTTGATGAATATTCTTATGTTGGCTCTTGCCACATGGAAGTTCTCTAAATTTCTCAGATTTTAATTTATTAATCTTATTTTAATTCACCACCCTCTTCTCTTAATGAAGTTTTTAGTAAATCTTTCTACTTAACTCTATGTCCCTCTTTCCCCTTTTTGCCTAATTAAGTCTTATGTACTTAATATTTTGTTTTAACATGGAAAGGGTAGAGTTATCATGGTAAATATTTTATCTCTTCCTATTCCTCCCTTACCCTAAGTTTTATTCTTGATTTAATTCCTTTGGTTCTAACATCATATGTCACTTGATATGAATTAGTTGGATTTTCATATATTGATTATATTTATTAGTTTCTTTAATGATGTCGAGGGTGTCAAGTTGGTCATGCCCTTCAAGAACTTCCATTCGAAGTTCCAAGGGTGCCATGCCTAAGAATTTATTTCTGATGCCAAGGGTGCCAAGTCGGTCGTGCCCTTCAAGAATTTCTCTTGAAATTCCAAGGGTGCCACACCACTTGCCCTTCAAGTATCCAGTGGTTACGAGGGGAAATTATATGTGCAACACCAGAGACCCCTATCATCTCGTATGTTGCTTGCTATAGTGAGACTAATGGTGCTGGGGATCAAGGAATCTGCTTTGATGCGCACCCCCCAGAAAATCCTCGTGAGCGAACCAAATTTGGGACCTGCCCTCACAGCATCGTGATCTTCAAGGCGAAGGTACTTCGACCTTTCTAGCCTAAGTCACGGCGGAAGTGCTAGCGAGTGAGATCAGGAACACTGTTCTACCCCTCCCATGTTGTTCCATCCAATTGTACAACCCCATCACCCATATGTGAGTCATTCGGCCAAGCAACTAACATGTTCCTACAACCACTGACATATCATCAGAGTGTATATATATATATATATATATATATATCAAGTTCCAAACTGAACTTATAAATTCAAAGACAAAATATTAATTCCTATTAAACCAGATGTTGTCAGCTCATCATATGTGAGTGCCTCTGGTGGTTTCCTATCATACTCAATAATCATCAGTAACAAAGTTTCTCATTATTAGTCATTATCATAATGGCAACATCAACATGCCCGTCATTCACATCGTTGTTCATTTTGAATCATAACTAATGTAAGTAGCTACCATAGGGGACACATCCATCATGGTTATCATAATCATAACATCAATCGGAAATTAACATATCCATCAAAGCCATCACCATTGTAACATCACTAGAAAACATACCTATCCATCATCATCGTAAGATCAATAGAAAACATACCTATCCATCAAGTCTATCATCATCATGATATCAATAGAGAACATACATATCCATCAATGATGTCATCATCACAGTATCAATAAAGAACACACATAACCATCAAATCCGCTAATAATAGAGTCATGTGTCCGGATCCTCAACCTTAGGTCCTCTAAGAATATGGTATGAAGGATCAGTGTCCATCAACCAAAGTGGGGCACTACACTCACCCCCTCTTAATAATGGACTTCGCCCCGAAGTCCTTAGATTAGGAAAGGAAATTAAGACAGGGATGCATATCCTTAATATCCTCTATTAAAATCTTGTTATCCTCATTGTGCCAAGTATCCTTAATTTTTAAATCAATCAATTTCTCCCTGATTTTTGTCCATTAAGGAATATCGAAATATTTGAGGGTCATACTAAATACATCTTCCATCTTCTTTATGGTTCCCTTTATGTAAGTAATATAAACATCATATTTACTTTTTAACTTTGATTACCTCCCTTATATAGTGTTTAAATGGGCTTGGGTGATTATGTGTCGCATGCTTTGACAATCAAGCCCCACAATTATATTTTTTCATTCTTGATGCCAATGCTTTTAGGGCACACAACGTCATTCAACAATGTATAATATGTGTATAGATATGCCTAATACATTACATCAATATTCATTTTGTAACAATGTGGACTACTTGGGAACCCTTAGTTCGTATAAACACCATCCCCAAGTAAGTTAACAAAATATCTACAACTTAAATATGTTTATTTCTCATATATTAACACAATTGATTTCTTATGAAATTAAAATGATCATAGTTATATATGTTTAACATCTATCACCATGAAATATATCACAAGAGAATGTACAATTAGTGAGTGACCATTAACTCAAACCACATGTGTAATGAACCTACGTCAAGGTGCATCAATTCTTCTTGTGAATTAATCTCAACTACATCACTTACACCACTTAGGTTTAATTAATAAAATGGCTTTTAGGCTAGAAATCGTCACATAGTAGATATCCTTTAACATGATATCATTAATATCGTTATATGATAGAGCTCCAACAAAAATAAATAAAACCATACAAGTATATGATAGGCTCCAAAAACTAGCACTCAATATCAACCTATATCAAATTAGTAATAATCGTTTTGAATTTCTTAGCTGTCACATATTTGAACCTAAGAGTATTGTAATTATCAATTTCAATGTGTCTAATCATCATTGTCTCAACAATCACCTAAGCTAAACTCTCTCATGTATCACATGCATGGCACGTCTCTACTGTGCAATTGTTGAATAATAAGCAATTGCACGTTCCCTCTTCTTCTCCCATAAAGGAATCGACATGAAAATTTTATTTAATACATCTATTCCCTCACGTGTGTGTGTGTGTGTGTGTGTGTATATATATATATGTATAATGTAAATAATCTCTGAGTCATTATTGGATCCATCAACATGTCCCTAGGTGTTCCAAATCACTTGTGATGGCTAAGCATTCCAAAAACCACTATGTCATGGACCATATTGTTTTATAGTAAAGGGATATGATCATATGAGATTGACTAACTAGGTGAAGAACCACGCACATGAACACATACTTATGGCCTTCCTTTGGCAAGGTATTTGGTAAAACTATATAAATACTAAAAACCTAATATAAGAAAAGTAATAGACTGTCATCCAGGATTTCTCAAGATGAAAGGATGAAACACGCTTGTTACTATTCTCGTCACTATTTTGTCTGAGATATGAAATGAAACTCTAACCCTCAAGAGTTCTTGTTTAATTCCAGGTGGATGATTCGTCTTAGAAGGAGTTGCCTCCAAGTAATCTTTAGGTTGACATATTTTCCATCCATATTCTTAGGTCATCATACTCTATTTCCATGGGCTCTAGACTCAATAATTGTTTCAATATTATCTATTGCTATCAATATATTGGTATTGGATTCCTGCGTGAATGACTATCTTGTTGCATTGACTCTTATCAATTATATAAAGGATCTTGATTCCCTTTCAAAGAGTGAAAAATTTTCTTGCCATAATTTAGGAAACCAACATCCTTACTAACATAAACTTCAATTTACACTCTATATCTCATAAGGAATTTACTACTTTAGTATTATTATTAAATAACATAACTTATTTATTAAGTATCACACTATGTATGATTTACTAACTTTTAAGGATACATTTAATATGCATGTACACTCCATTCTAACTTTCAGGTATGCATTAGCCATGATGCAAATATATTAATTTGAAGTATGTGTTTCAATATATCACCTTGTCAATATATCCACTTTAATTTAAGTGAACCCATAATTACTTTGAAATCCATTTTTTATGTTTCATTTTATTTAAAATTTTACAATATTTATTATATAACAAGTGTTGCTCCTTGTCATTTAATTTAAAAATTGAGATATGGAAAAATTGCTTAAAAATTATAACATATATTGACCAATGTCAAATTAATAATGGTCAATAGTAAAATCCAATCTTACAGTTTTGATTTCACATAAAATAATAAATTGATATGTGAAGTGGATAGATCAATTAATTTTCTCACATACAAGTACTTGCATAATTTTGGTGGGTTATCCACATTAGTAAGTCTGCATAAATTTTGGTGGGTAATAAACACTAAGTTTACAGCATTTCATTTTTACTCCTATCTGAGTATTGGGGAAAACATAAATATGGATATTGGAGAAAACATAAATAATGGAGGGAAGTAACTCTTCAAAAAAAAAATTTAAATCACCATACAAACATTTTAACAATCATGCATGAATAATTTAACCATATCCCTAAATTATAGCATTTCTTTACCATATTATTTATTTAGAACCCAACATCCTAACTAAAATGAGCAAGGTTGTACTTCAACCGTACATGTAATCACACTCACTCACTCATGGTAAAATATTTTATCTTTTCCTTAAACTCATAAATTTTCAAATCAAAGAATTTGTTTATTAATTTAATCAAAAAACAAAAATTCAAATCAAATTTTAATTAATTTCCAAATCAATTTCCTTATAATTAATTCTAAAATCAATATCCCTTAAATATTTATTTCATGTGTAAACATGTTATATATAGAAAGACAGAGAGAGTTAAATGTACATCATTTAGATAATTTAGATACCCTAATGACATGCACAAACAATCCTGACTCTACTAGTATATACCCAAAAAAAAAAAAAAAACCCATATATTTAACATACACAAAACTATAATGATTGTTCGAATAAAACTATGATAAAGCTCGTTTAAAAATTTAAAAAAATAAAATAAAATAAAAATAAAAATAAAAAAATAAAAACAAAACAAAACAAAATGCTCAACTAATTTAAAAATTCAACGGTCTAACACACGAAACTCCATTCAGCAAGGTTGACATTTTAGGTTGATCAATTTCCAAAATAAATATATCAAATACCTTCATAAATATAGTCAAGCACGTATGCCATCAACACATTTTTTAATTTAAAAGAATGCAGAAGTAAACTTTTAACGTAAGGACAGATCGTTTCTTTTCAATTCTGGAGCAGTCTTCTCGTCGACATCAAATCTATTGTTCAGCATCTCTAAACTAAAATTTTCTATGTTGCCTTTGAACCATTTCGGTAATCCTTTCATCGGTTGGATAATTCAATGTGCATGGATTTATTGAATTTGTTATTCCTTTGTTTGGAATTTACCTCTGCACCGATTAATGAGGGATCCGCGAATTGATTAAATATATGTTATTTTAAAATTTTAGTTTTAAAATTTTTTTAAAATTTGTTCTTTCATCAATTTTCTATTTGCATTTATATGATTACCAGATAAGACCCAATTTTCTATTCTATGATTAACAATTAAGACCTAGGCTTTCTCGACCAATTGTCATATAAAAAATCAATAAATAAGTTAATTTATTCAAATAAGAGAAATAGTGTTCTTTCGTTACTAGTGAAATTTATTTGTTTGAAAATGCCGTATTGGAGCAGAAAGACTCACGGGTAGTCCTCGAGCTAAGAAAATACGTGTTGAAATTTTCAATTTAGGTAATTTCTAAGAGAAGGCAGACTTTTCAACCTCTGGCTGTGCTAAAATCTAAATGCAAGGACTCAGAAAATCGTTAACTCTAAGGCTATCTCATAAAAACGCTAAAACAAATAATGGGCTTTGTTTAGCACGGCGTGCTCTGTATGAAGCATCGACCCTCGACCCACCCTTATAGCCTGGCTGGTTTGTCTGGTTTGTCGCTACTGATAACTAGTCAAAGGTGGTTTTTTTTTTTTTTTGAAAGAGAAAAAACGTTGTTTTATATGATGATTAATATATAAACAGTACATTATACAGTGTAGGAAGTGTAGTGTAAAACACTTCCTAAAATTAAAAAATATTGTGCTCTGGCAATAACATACTGATCAGATGAAACTAAAAATCAAACAAGAATTGCTGACAAAATATAAAAGGATCCCCCAATTGCCAGTTGGAAAAAATTAACAAAAATAGCATGGAGAGAATATGAGAAAACAAAAACTCATCATGAGGACATTCCAACTACGTAGATGTGACCCCCTACCCGCCAGATCAAAGAGAAGAAATGAAGGATCAACCATATCTGCAAATGGGGAGAACGATATGTCGAAATGAAAAAACCATCAGAATCCCCAGAGTTGAGGGAGAGGATGAAAGTCATTTGGAGACCCCTGGTGGGTCACTAGCTTTGAGCACCCTGAGATCATCTGCTGAAAATATAGGGACCTCCCTGAGGTCAAGGAGTTCATCAGGGAAAAGGGATTTTGTTTTCGGCCTCCCTTTGAAGTGTCTGGATGCAGACTTCGTTTTTTTCCTCACCGTAATATTGCAACCCGATGCCGGCGAGATGACAATATCAGGATCCCTAGGGATATTATCAAATATAGTGAGGGCAGCCAAGTCAAGGTTCGGGTTGTTTAATAGAGAATCAATGTCACATCCAACAGAATTTATAGGTGAGTCCGATAAGTCCACATTCTCAATATGTGGAGAGGGAGGAGAGGGAGGAGAGGAAGCACATTCAAGGGGAGGCATAGATGGGGAGGTATATAATGGAGCAGGTGTGGGTCAAAGGAGTTAGGCGCGCTTCTGCATGTGGAATGTTTGTTTCTTGCTGACAACTGTTGAAAACGTTGGCATGAGATAATTAAACTCTAGTTACATATTTAATTCCAGAGATCATCTTAGTTGTCCCGATCCCTTTGAATCCGGCAATCATCCCTTGAAACCCTACGGCATAAAATTTAAGGCAACTGCAGATCTGATCAGTCAATTTGGTAATACGACTTCTAGTTTCTGCCAAGATCATTTTTGTTTCAGCAACAGGTGTACTGAAAATTTTCATCGCAGGTTATGTGTTTATTTAGTGACCATTTATGAAACAGTTATCCATTTGAAGTCTTGTCATCCCAGGCATCCACAGGTTACTTACACATGGACTGAGTCCATTTTTTTTTGTATGGTCATGTCATGGCTCTTCTAGGGCATAGTATTTTGCTCAGCAACTGGTATGAGCACTTCATTATCTCCATTCTGACCGTATTATACATCATGACATGAAACTCCAAAATATATTCAAATTGGTGCTGGAAGTGTTGTCAAGCTTTGCGACGTTGGGGTTGCAAGAACTATATCTTGCAATACAATGTTGCTTCGTCCAACAAAGGAACCTAGCAAAGGGGTCTATTCTAGTTCTATTGAGAACCATGCTGGCATCGTATGGGGCATAATCAAGAAGGCTCAAATAAAATATATAGTTTTCTTACAAATTTTGAGGAAGCACGGAGGATTGTATCACTGCAGCTCAAATATTTTATACAATGGAAATCCCTTTAAAAGGAAAAACTGTATAGAGTCATTTTGCTCAAGGAAAAGAGATTACTAAATTTGTTGGTCTCTTCCCAAACATGATTATTTTGAAGGAGGTTTCCAGGAAAAGTTTAAGAAATGTTGTTGTTTCTGAGTGCCTCCGTATAAGAGTAACGCTATCATTTCTTATTTTGCTAGTTGCTGGTGCTAGAACCTGGAGTTGTGTACATTCACTGTGGAGAGAGGTGTGTCTAAGAGTGCCTACAAGAAACTGTATAAAAGAGAAGAGTTCATACGTTGATCCTTATGCCTCATGGAACAAAAGAGAACTTGCTCAATGAATGTAGAATCCAGAGCCATTATATATTCATTAGAATAGCGAACACAGAATCCAGAGTCATTATATATTCATCAGAATTCTTTTGGAGCGATGGATATTTTACATCTCTATCTCAAGCCAGCGATAGCGCTTTCACTAAGGTTGTTTTAAAAAAAAATGTAAGCATCATTTAAGTCATATTATTTCAGATATAAAGCACCAGGGTTTCATGAGGAAGAGAAGATACAGTTATACCAATGATTCAAAATCATTTTGAGATCCTCAGAACCTTTTATGTAGTCTTGAATTTAGCAAGACAAATGGCACTAAGGTTCATTGCCTTGATTGTTGGACAACTGACAAATTCTTACAAAAATTACCCAGAGCTCATTGCCAGCGAGAGGATCAGCAGGCATAATTTGAAGACCAAATTTGGGTAAACGCACAAGTGACAGCGACAGGGTATCTGGCAGAAAGGTTCATATGGAGACTCAAATATTATTGTGGATTGGTAAAGAGCTGTTATGGACCAGATCCTGGAAATAAAGACCAGTTTTCATTTGATTTCCTTGTATTTTCCATTAGCACAATTCCAAGGCGGATTCCTTACCCATTGTCTTATATACACACATTTTATTGTGTGTATGAAGAAACAATTCATCATTGTTGGAATTGCAACAAAATTGTGTGTTATATTCTATTAAAGAGATTCCTAAAGAAGCTTGTTCAAGTATAAAGAAAGGTGCAATAATTTAGATTGATGGTGGACCTGATTTCTTCATCAACTTTTCAAATCATGATCAATGGGATAAAAAAAAAAACATTTAGAATTCTTGAAATTTAGAACATTCATATTGAAAAGGTTTATTTTATTAGGCACACTATTTGCATGACTATGGCAATATAACTGGAGATGTTTGTGAGTAATTTAAAGGATGATAACACTTTGTTATAGTATTTTTCAATGAAGTAACAATTGGAGATGAAAAGGCTTTATAAATTTTACTTCAACAGCAGAACCTATGATAGCAAGGTGAATATGCAGAGGTACGAGTTTTTTCTCCAAGTTCAGTGATAAATTCAAGAGCAAATGATAATAATGCTTTTATTGATGTATCACGTATGTGTTTCTCCAGTTAGTAATGATCTGACTGCCAGCATTAAAAAAATTGTCTTGAGGAAGAATTCATATCTGAATCTAAACTCCTTTAAGCCAAGGATGAGCTGCACATACCTGAAGTTGACAAGGGATACTCTATAGAAATCGTGGTGAACAAGAAGTGTTGTAGATATAAGAGAAATTCACTATTGTTTACCAGGGAAAGACTAATATCCTTTCATAATTAGTGAATAATTTGTCATTGATTATTGTTTCCAGTTAAAGGTTTTGAGACTTCAAGTCACTTCTATACTTGAAAATGATAGCAATTGGATGCAGAGGAAATCAAGGTTTTCATTAATACCTGAGGCAGCCTTTTGTGTCTTGTTTATGAATAAGCAGTTTTGAATTTAGTCACTTCTGGTGTTCATAAGTGATTAAAATATTAGAAGAGCTTTCTATGCAAGTGCCCAACCTCCAATGATTGAGTTTACAGATCTTGAGCATGAAATATGCCAATTTTTGAAAGTGTGGAGATCTGTTCTTTATTGGAAAAATCATCCAGTTGCAACGAAACTTGTTACTTCTGAACATATGATAGTTTTTAAACTTGAAAATATTTGTGAGGGTGATATGCCTGGCAAACCATGAAAATATATTCTAAATAGATTTAGATCCAGTTGAAAAAAAGGCTCTTGGAGATTACATAGATAAAAACAAACTCTAGTTTCATAGTGACTAGTTGAAATTATACTGATAGAATATCAACAGTGATGAGACACCTAGCACCAGAGGTCTAAGATTTCTAGGAGGAAAATCAGTGGGTAGATATTTCAGTCAAAGACAAATGACAGAAATCCAAAATTTCAAGGCAAATATAAAGAGTCAAAAGATGAGATGTGAGTTAAACGAGTAGGCAGAGTATTCCAAGGAAGATGAGAATAAAGATTATTTTCATATTTAAAGACGGATTTGAAGCATAAGATCAGCAATCAAAGGGAAAATTCCACTTTGTGGAGAATCAACAAGCATAGTAAAAGAGAAGTTAGCAGGTCTTCAGGGAGTATTCAACAGTTTCAGATCTATAGCAAATTTAAAATGTTAAAGGAAATAAAAGAAGAAATGAAAATCAATAAAGAAAACTTGTATCAACCATTTAGTCAATTTTGACAAGTTTTATCACATTTGAAATTTCTAAAAATTGCTTATTTATTCTTTTGATGTTAATGATGAATCTTATGGGACCTTTTACACTCACAAGTTTCTCAAACTTTATCTTTACCCATTTCAATCTTAAACTCAAACCATGATACTAAGTGCCACCCAATGTCATAGTGGACAGTCAAAGACAAAACTTAAAGTCCCTTTAACATTCTTATCTGCACCAACAGATGTGCACCAATGTAGATTGCAACAATCTAACAAATATAGCTATGTGAGCAGGAAAGGATAAGGCATTTTGTGGCTTCCTTTCAAATGCAAACCTTAAGGATTTCTAAGTCCACAAAGACTACAAAACTCATGGCTCAAAAATTTACGAGGAACATTAATACTTTATGGGCCTATAGGTCCTAGAGGTGGAACCTTTGCTTTGATACCAAGTGTAGAGACCCACCCTTTAATTTACTAGATGAGCGCTAGCCTTTAAAATATATATAAAGCCTAGTGCTATAGGTTTACTATATTGCTCGTGATCCGGATTTATGCAGGAACGCAACAGAATAAACATATAACCATAAATACAAAGATGCAGTTGAAATAACACTTCATTTCATTAATATCAAAGAACTGAAATTTGCTTACAGACAGAATGGAAATAAAACTAGCTAGGGCACTGGTAGCTATCTCTGAGAAGAGATGTGGCGGCTACAGGCCTCTGAACTAAGTTATAATGAGGCTCGAGGGCCTATTTATTATTTAGACACAATGGGAAATCCTCAACAGCCAAAACTCTAACCCTAGGAGATGAAATGCCAAAACTATGGGCCCCGTTTGGGTAAATTGATGTTTCAACTTCCCAGGGGCGTAACTTTGGCATACGATCTCTGTTTGACGCGTACCATACCTCGTTAGAAAGATCTATTCGAGGACTAAAAATTTTGAATGAGTAACATTGATCCATGGACCCATGTTGCTCTCCGTTTTCCCAAAAAACGTTGTTTAGGGCCTCAAAACAGCTCCGGAAGTTCAGGACCCGAAAAACTGCTAAAAATAGTAAGTTGAGCCGAAACTGAAAAACTAAAAGAGACAATGGTGGGGCCCCAAGTGGAATAGGCGGGTGACCACCAATATCCACCTGGATCATTCCTCCCCCCTTAGGAAGCAATGGTCCCCATTGCGTTAAGTTCCTCCATGAGATGAGGAAATTTCCGCTGAACTTGGTCCCTGGTGAACCACTTTCTTTGGTGCAGGAGTTGGCCAGCTTTGACAACCCGATACAGTTGGATCTTCTGTTGGCGAGTGTTCTTGATTTGCATGTCCATGATACAATTTGTGGTGGCCTGTTCCATGCAGTCTGGGTTTAACTCTGTTGGTGTGAGTTGTTCTGCAATGTCCGAGGTGTCCAGTAGAGGTGGGAAGTAAGGACGAAGGCGATCCACATTGAAGACTGGGTGCAGACCAAGGAATGGTGGAATACTGAGCTCGAATGCATTGTTTCCTACAGCCTTGGTGATGGTGTACGGCCCGTATCGGAGCGGGCGAAGCTTGCGGTGGGGTCCAGTGAGGCGCTCCTTCTGCAAATGTAGCCATACTTTGTCACCCACCTGGAAGTTGTGTGGCACCCGGTGTTGATCATAGCGTTGCTTGTACTTGGCATTGGCTCTGTCCAATATATCATGAACCTGTTGGCGGATGTGTTGAATGCGCTTGATGAAGCTACTGGCTTTGTCAACTTCAGACTGGACATGAGCCGAATCGACCTGAGTAGCCGCAAATGGCATGGCTATGTCAATGGGACATAGTGGCTGGAATCCCAAGCCCACCTGAAAGGGGCTATGGCCGATTGAACTATGGAAAGCCCGATTATAACTATGTTGTACATAGGGGAGACTCGCGTCCCATGTGCGTGGATTCTTTGAATTGTACATGCGCAGAATGTGTACAATCATTCTGTTGACGACCTCTGTCTGGCCATCTGTTTGGGGATGGAAAGCTGTGGACTTGGTGAGCTTGGTATCCAACATCGACCAGAGGCTGGACCAAAATGTGCTGAGGAACCTGCTATCCCGATCTGATATGATAGGCTGTGGGATCCCAAAGTGCACCCACACTCGTTCAAAGAAGAGTTTAGCAGTGGCTTCTGCTGTGATATTCTTCTTGCAGGCCGCCATAATGGCCATCTTCGAGAATTTGTCGACGACCACAAAAACACAGTCATTTCCCTGCTTAGTAGAAGGCAGGCCCGACATGTAATCCATGGAGATGGATTCCCAAGGTCGACTAGGGGTAGGTAGAGGAGTATATAGGCCTTGCTTCTTGATGGTCGGTTTAGCAATGGCACAAGCAGTGCAGGATCTGATGTGCTTCTCGACATCCTTTCGAAGGTTCGGCCAATAGAAATACTTCTGTAGTATTGCTACTGTTTTCTCGACCCCGAAATGCCCAGCGACTCGACTGTAGTGTGCTTCCCATATCATCTTGGCACGCTCGCTTGAAGGAACACAAAGGTGTCCCAAGTGACATAAAAGTGCATCTTGGAGGTGAAAATTTGGAACTTGCGTACCCCCCAAGAGTGCCTTGTAAGTGTGGCCGAATTCTAGGTCGCTCTCGTAGAGAAGCGGCCAATCAGAAGTCTCGTGCCCACAGGAGTTGAGAACGGTGGTGAGTGCCACGATCGGTGGTCGGCTGAGGCAGAGTGCAACATTATTGGTGCTACCCTTCTTGTACTTGATGTTCAAATGAAACTGTTGCAGATATGTGGACCACTTCTGATGGCGATCATTCTGCAACTTCCCTTGTGTCTGTATGAACTGCAGGGGCCGGTGGTCTATGTGGATGATTTTTTCCTTCCCCAAAATGTAATGCTTCCATTGTCAACAAGCTTGCACAATGGAATACATTTCTTTGTCATAAGTGGGATACTTGCAAACTGTGTCAGACAATGTCTCACTTTGATATGCCACTGGATGTCCCTGTTGAGTAAGAACTGCTCCAATAGCATAGTCAAAGGCATCTGTCTTGATCTCAAATGGTTGTTGCAAGTCTGGTAATGTGAGCACTAGGGAAGAACAGAGGCGATTTTTCAATTCTGTGAACGCCTTCTGTTGAGATTCCGACCAAAAGAATTTTTCTCTTGCTCCTCCCTTGGTGACTTGACTCAAGGGCCAAGTGATATGAGAGAATCCCAACATGAACCTATGGTAGAAATTAGCAAGACCCAGAAAGCTGCGAAGCTCTGTTATAGTGGTTGGGGCTGGCCAATCCCGAATGACTTGGATCTTGGCTGGATCCACATGCACCCCCCTTTCATCAATAATGTATCCCGGATATTGAACCTGGGTCATGCCAAAAGTGCACTTCTCCAAATTGGCACACAACTTGTGTTGCCGCAGTGTTTGGAGGACTTGTCGGATGTGGTGAAGGTGCTCTTCCCAAGTCTGGCTGAAGATCGGAATGTCATCCAAGTACACCACTACAAATGAGTTGGTGAATGGCCGCAAGATGTCATCCATCATCCTCATGAAGGTGGCGGGAGCATTCGTCAACCCGAAAGGCATGACCAGCCATTCGAAAAGGCCTTCCTTGGCTTTGAAGGTAGTCTTCCACACATTGGAGGGTTCAATTGGTACCTGGTGATACCCAGACTTCAGGTCGATCTTGCTGAAATATTTTGCACCTTTGAGTTGGTCCAGAAGGTCATCAATCCGTGGGATTGGGTACCTATTCCGGACAGTGATCTTGTTCAGCGCCCGATAGTCAATACAGAGTCTCCACGTCCCATCCTTATTCTGTACCAACACGATCGGGCTCCCACAGGGCGATGAACTTGGTCTGATGTGACCTTTCTGCAACAGCTCCTGAATCTGCCTCTTGATTTCATCATTCTCTAGAACAGAGCGCCGATAGATCGGTCCATTGGGTAGCGGCACACCTGGGGTCAGATCAATCGGGTGCTTGACCTGACAGTGCAGAGGAACCCCTGTGGGTGAGGTGAAGATGTCCCCGTACTCCTCCACAACCTTATCCATTTTTTGTTGTCGTGCAGAGGGGCCCTGTCTGGAGGTCGTGGCCACAGTCTTCTTCTTGCCCTGGGGGCGGATCATCAGGAAAACGAATTTCCTGGTTTGGGAAATGAGCTTACTGCATTGTTTTGCAGTAACCAAAGAGATAGCGGCAGGAGGTGGTACCTCTGGTATCCTGTACAGCTTATTTCCCAAAGTAACAATAACAGCACGAGGTCGAGACTCATACACAGCATGACGCTTCCACAAGTATGGTTTTCCTAATAATACATCAGAAACATCAATAGGAGCAACGTCACATAATACCTCATTCGTGAAGGGCTTGATGCTATAGGGAAGGCGGCACTGCTGGCTGACGCGGAGATCTCGTCCTTGGTGAAGCCACCCGATGGTGTATGGATGTGGGTGAGCTGTGGTCGACAAGCCCAACCGCTTCACAGCGTCTGCTGAAATGAGGTTCTTTTGGCTCCCATTGTCGACAATGAACTGTACTGGGGAGCCCTTTACCCACATCTGGGAGTGGAAAAGACGTTCCTCCTCCTCTGGATCTTCCGGTTCCTCCTTCTAGATCTTTGTAGTGGCAACAGTGGCGTTGGGCTCTGCATCAATAATCTGTTTCCCTTTGTCATTCCCCTTGTCAGGTTCTGATTCAGAGTCGGAGCATGCATCTAACTCATAGGCCCTCATCTCGGCCACTAGCGACTGCTTGGCCAGACACTCACTTGTGTTGTGAGTGGAGCTATTATGGAACTCACACCACTTTCCCGTGTCCTTTGGCTTTGCGGTGTTGTTCTTTGCTTGTGGCTTCGACAGGTTGTCTTGAGTCGCCATGCCTTGGCTCTGTCCTTTGTTCTGCGGTTTGGGAGCACCCTTCCCTTGCTTTTGATTCGCAAATCCAAAGTCTCGCTTCTTCTACTTGAATTTCTGCTCAATATTGGTAGCATACCGGTATGTCGTACCAAGCGAGGAGATGTCGAGGAAATCCATTTCCTCCTGAATGTATCTGTGCAGACAACTGCGATACTTTAGCACCAGATGTTTCTCTGAATCTTTGATACCCAACTTGGTGTGCAGGGTATGGAACAGATTCGTCAGCTCATGCACATCTTGATCCCTTTGTTGTCGCAACGTGGTCCATTGTATGTACTTGTCCTCATAGCTCCCCACGGGATAGTATTGTTCCTTGATGGTGTCTCGGAAATAATTCCAAGTGGATACGGTCGAGAATAGAGAGGGTTCTGTCTCGTCCTTTTTCTCACAGTGGGTTTCCCACCAGTGCTTGACATGGGGGGCAGCTTTGAGGAGTGCAAAAATAATCTTCTCCCTGTCGGAGAAGTCATGAACCGAGAAATATCCTTCTAATAGATTGAACCACTATCTACGACATCTACATCTATTTGACCCTCAAATATGGGAATGTCAAAATTTACTTGTACCTTAAAAGGAGTCGCACCTCCAGAGTGGCTGCTAGATGCAGATGCGCCGTCAGTGGGCAGTCGTTGAAGGATTTGGGAAAAGTTATCCATCATCGCGTTCCTTTGTTTTTCGAGGGCCTCCTCGAGCAATATTTTGATAGGATCTCCTGCTCCCTCATCTTTCTTTTCGTCCCCCATGGGCGTCCATCGGGGTTTGCGAGGCTGATCTTGCAAAGGTTCCACCAAATCGAGCTCTAACTCCTTATACCCCAACCTCGTTGGGGACATGCAAAGAAAGATCGAGAAAAAGCAGACCGCTCTAATACCACTGATCCGGATTTATGCAGGAATGCAACAGAATAAACATATAACCATAAATACAAAGATGCAGTGGAAATAACACTTCATTTCATTAATATCAAAGCACTGAAATTTGCTTACAGACAGAATGGAAATAAAACTAGCTAGGGTGCTAGTAGCTATCTCTGAGAAGAGATGTGGCGGTTACAGGCCTCCGAACTGAGTTACAATGAGGCTTGAGGGCCTATTTATTATTTAGACACAATGGGAAATCCTCAACAGCCAAAACCCTTACCCTAGGAGATGAAGCGCCAAAACTATGGGCCCCGTTTGGGTAAATTGGTGTTTCAACTTCCCAGGGGCGTAACTTTGGCATACGATCTTCGTTTGATGCATACCATACCTCGTTAGAAAGATCTATCCGAGGACTACAAATTTTGAATGAGCAACATTGATCCATGGACCCATGTTGCTCTCTGTTTTCCCAAAAAAAGTCGTTTAGGGCCTCAAAACGGCTCCGGAAGTTTAGGACCCAAAAAACTGTTAAAAATAGTAAGTTGAGCCAAAACTGAAAAACTGAAAGAGACAATGGTGGGGCCCCAAGTGGAATAGGCGGGTGACCACCAATATCCACCTAGATCAGCTAGTTGGTTGTGTTGTTGTCTTATTTTTCAATTCATGCATTGTTTTATCTTCAATTGTTTACACTTCTTATATTTAGATGCACTGTTAATGACAAGTAAATTGGGCTAAAGTAATTGATACAAAGAACAATATTGAAAAATTAACATCATCAACGTAATATCAGCACATACTCAGTGTAATTAAGGAAATATCATGCTCCCATACATCCTTTGACATCAATGACATCAATTTTCATCAGCCGTCACATATTAGCCAACAATCTACCTCTTTGTCATTGATGAGAACACCAATAAACATTTCTTGTCATTTATGGAAATGGAGCGAATTCCCCTTATAAAATTGTTTCTCAAAAAGCTACTCACTCTCTCATGTTGTTATTAAATTTATATTTTCTCTCCCCTCTTTCACATCAATGGAAAAGAGAATCTCTAGGAATGGTGGTTCATCCAATGACTACTCTTTTACTCAATGTATTCTTACTCAATTTCTCTTCTAAGGCTACTACTAGATGTGGGTTTCCTACTTTTTGGATGGGATATCCCCTTATGAATATGTTTTGTGCAACATTAATCCCCTTTTGAATATCTTTTGTGAAACATTGCTACCCTTTGCTGATGTATCTTTTTTTCTTTTTGCTTTCCTTTCATTGGCTAATCAAAATAGGTCTTTGATTGTTAGAATTTTGGTTTCTCCAATGTAAATGTCTTTCCCATCCATATGAGAATATAAAAGAAATGTACTCATGAGAAATAGTGTTATGACAAAGTCTCACAAGATCCGCATAAATCATTGCATTTGAATTTATTTATAAGTTCCCAATAACTACTTAAATAAATATCCATAGCTTCAAATGGATTATCGATATTGCAAATATGAAAACAAAGAAGATATTTCAACATCTGGTTATGAAGAAACAATTCATCATTGTTGAAATTGCAACAAAATTGTGTGTTATATTCTATTAAAGAGATTCCTAAAGAAGCTTGTTCAAGTATAAAGAAAGGTGTAATAATTTAGATTGATGGTGGACCTGATTTCTTCATCAACTTTTCAAATCATGATCAATGGGATAAAAAAAAACATATAGAATTCTTGAAATTTAGAACATTCATATTGAAAAGGTTTATTTTATTAGGGACACTATTTTCATGACTATGGCAATATAACTGGAGATGTTTGTGAGTAATTTAAAGGATGATAACACTTTGTTATAGTATTTTTCAATGAAGTAACAATTGGAGATGAAAAGGCTTTATAAATTTTACTTCAACAGCAGAACCTATGATAGCAAGGTGAATATGCAGAGGTATGATTTTTTTCTCCAAGTTCAGTGATAAATTCAAGAGCAAGTGATAATGATGCTTTTATTGATGTATCATATATGTGCTTCTCCAGTTAGTAATGATCTGACTGCCAGCATAAAACAAATTGTCTTGAGGAAGAAGTCATATTTGAATCTAAACTCCTTTAAGCCAAGGATGAGCTGCAAATACCCGAAGTTGACAAGGGATACTCTATAGAAATCGTGGTGAATAAGAAGTGTTGTAGATATAAGAGAAATTCACTATTGTTTACCAGGGAAAGACTAATATCCTTTCATAATCAGTGAAGAATTTGTCATTGATTCTTGTTCCCAATTAAAGGTTTTGAGACTTCAAGTCACTTCTATACTTGAAAATGATAGCAATTGGATGTAGAGGAAATCAAGGTTTTCATTAATACCGAAATGGACTTTTGTGTGAAGTTTATGAATAAGCGGTTTTGAATTTAGTCACTTAGGGTGTTCATAAACCGAGTGATTAAAATATTGAAAGAGCTTTCACAGAAGTGCCCAACCTCCATGATTAGGGTTCTGAGATCCACTAGATCTTAAGCATGAAATATGCCAATTTTTGAAAGTGTGGAGATGCGATTTCTTTATTGGAAAAATCATCCGGTTACGAAAATTATTGCTAAACATAGGATAGTTTTTAAACTTGAAAATATTTGTGGGGTGATATGCACGGAAAACCATGAAAATATATTCTAAATAGATTTAGTTGCGGCAGTTGAAAAAAGGCAGACGGAGATTACATAGATAAAAACAAACTCTAGTTTCATAGTGACTAGTTGAAATTATACTGATAGAATATCAACAGTGATGAGACACCTAGCACCAGAAGTCTAAGATTTCTAGGAGGAAAATCAGTGGGTAGATATTTCAGTCAAAGACAAATGACAGAAATCCCAAATTTCAAGGAAAATATAAGCAGTCAAAAGATGAGACTTGAGTTAAACGAGTAGGAAGATTATTCTAAGGAAGATGAGAATAAAGATTATTTTCAGATTTAATGACGGATTTGAAGCATAAGATCAGCAATCAAAGGGAAAATTCCACTTTGCGGAGAATCAACAGGCATAGTAAAAGAGCAGTTAGCAGGTCTTCAGGGAGTATTCAACAGTTTCAGATTTGTAGCAAATTTAAAATGTTAAAGGAAATAAAAGAAGAAATGAAAATCAATAAAGAAAACTTGTATCAACCATTTAGTCAATTTTGACAAGCTTTATCACATTTTAAATCTCTAAAAATTGCTTATTTATTCTTTTGATGTTAATGATGAATCTTATGGGACCTTTTACACTGACAAGTTTCTCAAACTTTATCTTTACCCATTTCAATCTTAAACTCAAACCATGATACTAAGTGCCACCCAATGTCATAGTGGACAGTCAAAGACAAAACTTAAAGTCCCTTTAACATTCTTATCTGCACCAACAGATGTTCACCAATGTAGATTGCAACAATCTAACAAATATAGCTGTGTGAGCAGGAAAGGATAAGGCATTTTGTGGCTTCCTTTCAAATGCCAACCTTAAGGATTTCTAAGTCCACAAATACTACAAAACTCATGGCTCAAAAATTTACGAGGAACCTTAATACTTTATGGGCCTATAGGTCCTAGAGGTGGAACCTTTGCTTTGATACCAAGTGTAGAGACCCACCCTTTAATTTACTAGATGAGCACTAGGCTTATATATATATATATATATATATTTCACAGTAACTAGGAAATGAAACCGTAATCACACAAGTTGAAACTCAGTAAAATTAAATCACAAATATCAAGGCCATCAATTTAACTTCTTATCACATATATATATTTAATTTGATTATAGGCACAATAAAATCATCATAATTTAAAAACAATCTAACTAACACATGTACCGTTCACCATTGGACAAGAACTAAACTTGACTTTCCGCTGCTTAAGCTCCCTTGCTGATGTCTACCTCCAAGCCTAAAGGTTGTCGTGCTTAATCCGAATGTAATGACCCACCGGTTGACCTCCCAACCTACTCCTTGGGTACTCTCCTTCCCCACGGACCCCCGAGCTGCAATGGGGTTGTACAACGAAGGAATGTGCTAGCTGATAGAGGTGAGCCCCTCTTGGCTCAAGAGTCCCCTCTCTATAACACTCTATCCCACCAAACTCAACTATAGCTCGTAACCACTCCAAATGACATAATCTCCTCCATCCAACCATAGGGTAAAACCAAAAAGCCCTTTTCCCTTCCATTTCCCTTTCTTTTATAGAAGGCTTCATAGGTGACACTTGGAAGTTCATGCATAAATAATTATTATTTTTTATTACCCAAAATTTGATTATTCACCCACCCATGTGTCGCCCTCTCATCAAGACTCTCCAAAATGATTTACTTAATTATTCATATAAAAATAGTATTTCCCTCAACCCAACAAGGATTCCTATCTCTTCTCCTAGTTGTCTCTTGATTCCCCCTTTTTACTCCTTAATTTGTGTTTATTACTGAATTTAATTGATAATTCTTAGATTTGGTCCCCTCACTACCTCAATTTGTTATTTTGATGAATATTCTTATGTTGGATCTTGCCACATGGAATTTCTCTAAATTTCTCAAATTTTAATTAATTAATCTTATTTTAATTCACCACCCTCTTCTCTTAATGAAGTTTTTAATAAATCTTTCTACTTAACTCTATGTCCCTCTGTCCCATTTTTGCCTAATTAAGTCTTATGTACTTAATATTTTTTTTTAACATGGAAATGGTAGAGTTATCATGGTAAATATTTTATCTCTTCCTATTCCTCCCTTACCCTAAGTTTTATTCTTGATTTAATTCCTTTGGTTCTAACATCATATGTCACTTGATATGAATTAGTTGGATTTTCATATATTTATTATATTTATTAGTTTCTTTAATGATGTCGATGGTGTCAAGTTGGTCATGCCCTTCAAGAACTTCCATTCGAAGTTCCAAGGGTGCCATGCCTACAAATTTATTTCTGATACCAAGGGTGCCAAGTCGGTCGTGCCCTTCAAGAATTTCTCTTGAAATTCCAAGGGTGCCACACCACCTGCCCTTCAAGTATCCAGTGGTTACGAGGGGAAATTATATGTGCAACGATAGAGACCCCTATCATCTCATATGTTGCCTGTTATAGTGAGACTAATGGTGTTGGGGATCTAGGAATCCGCCTTGATGCGCGCCCCCTAGAAAATCCTCATGAGTGAACCAAATTTGGGACCTACCCTCACGACATCGTGATCTTCAAGGCTAAGGTACTTCGACCTTTCCAGCCTAAGTCACGGCGAGAGGCTAGCGGGTGAGATCAGGAACACTGTTCCACCCCTTCCATGTTGTTCCATCCAATTTGTACAACCCCATCACCCATATGTGGGTCATTCGGCCAAGCAACTAACATGTTCCTGCAACCATTGACATATCATCAGAGTGTGTGTATATATATATATATATATCAAGTTCCAAACTGAACTTATAATTTCAAAGACAAAATATTAATTCCTATCAAACCAGATGTTGTCAACTCATCATATGCGAGTGCCTCTGGTGGTTTCCTGTCATACTCAATAATCATTAGTAACAAGTTTTCTCATTATTAGTCATTATCATAATAGCAACATCAACATGACCTTCATTCACATCGTTGTTCATTTTGAATCATAACTAATGTAAGTAGCTACCATAGGGGCACATCCATCATGGTTATCATAATCATAACATCAATATGAAATTAACATATCCATCAAAGCCATCATCATCATAACATCAATAGAAAACCTACCTATCCATCATCATCGTAACATCAATAGAAAACATACCTATCCATCAAGTCTATCATCATCATGATATCAATAGAGAACATACATATCCATCAATGATGTCATCATCACAGTATCAATAAATAACGTACATAACCATCAAATCCACTAATATTAGAGTCATGTGTCTGGATCCTCAACCTGAGGTCCTCAAAGAATAAAGTATGAAGGATCAGCGTTCATCAACCAAAGTGGGGCACTACAATACACATGTCGAAACATTCATAAACCCCAATCCATTAACCCTGGATTAGAACATAAATGTAGTTCCCTTGACCAGATCTACAAAATACCAGGGGTTGAAAACCATCATGCCCCAAAACCATGGGTGGGTCCGCCCACCAAAAAATAGGGTCCAAAATGTTTTTCCCAGGGCGCTACGCCTAGCGCAATGTACAAGGAGGGTTGTCGCCCCCCTGCACGTGCGACTAATCGTGGAAATAATATAACACATACCCAACTATAACTGGGTTGGCTACCTATGTAGAAAAATTCTAGAAGATTGTCGCGAAGCACAAGAGGAAGGGAAGACGTTCCACTACACATGGTTGTTATTGATCGTTGCAATGAAGGCTTGGAAGGAACTAGAAGAGTCATAGTTCCCGACTGTGGAACCAGATGTCTGCAACTCTGCAAGGTATTCCTCACTCTAGTTTTCTAAGGAACCAAACTGCACCATGGAGAACAAAAATTTTTGGTTGTTAATGGAGATGGATCTACGCACAATGGTGAGTCAACGTCCCAGGCTTTCACCTACTTTGTTTGCGGACTATCGGGGAGTTGCAGACTTCAAAGCTGATTTTCATATAGTGTACATCAAGGCGCGACGGGATGTAGATGAAGTATGGTACCCTTTGCCATACATGGTTACCGAAATCGATATTATGCAAGTCACAAGGCACTGGTCGATAAATTGGTTGGCTCCCCCCACTGGGGGCATTGAGATAGAACATGAAGGAACAAGTGGACAAGATACACAAGGAGGAAAAGACGTAGAAAAAGAAATAGATAAGGATAGCGAAGAAACTAGAGGCATAGATAAGGATGGTCAGGACCCTCCAAGAGACAGGGAACAGGAGGAGTCCCCATTTATTGTGAAGAGAAGGGTCCCTACTGTTAGCACTCCACCAGTTCTCCAAAGGCTGAAAAGGACACTGACAAAGGTAACCACAAACCACTTTGACCTAGTAGCTGGCCCTACTAGGATGAGAGGGATCTCTCTATGAGATCACAGTCAAGAATTGACTTTGATATGAAGGATATTAGGCTAGATATGATAGGTTTAGGTAGTTTTTGAATGCTTTAGGGTTTGATGCTAGATTAGGAATGAAACCAAGTAGATAGTTCTAAGCATCAAAGGGTTTACAGCTACAAAAATATAGAGCAAGATAGAATTGGATTTATGATGGCTCTAGGGTTTTGTAGGTATAGTGGAGAGTCTAAAAGAGAAGAGGGATTCAATGAGCATGTTCAATCATGAATTCATTAAACTGGAAGCATGAAACACAAAATGACATTTCCATATAAACAAAGCCAAATCAATATAATTATGCCTATGAACTGTAAGGAAAGCCACTGAAGATACAAGATATGAAAAAGGAGATATATATCATTCAATAAAGACTATATTAGAGAAGATACATGATAATAAACTAACTACACATGAATTCCAAGATAATAGCTGCAACTGCATCATTTGATTTCTAAATATGAAAGTGAAAGTACATGTTACAATATTTACAATCCTCTGATGTCCAACCAGTCAAATGACTATGAAAATGATAGATAAAGACCAAAACAACATCTCCCCTCTCTCATGGGTCAAATCCATTAGTTGTGGATCCAATTAAATGATAAGATCAATGAAACCCTAATGTCTAGTGGAGGTTAACCAGTTCACCTCATCATAGGAAACTAGATACATTTGACCAAAATTACATTAACAAGCATGTATCTACCATATTTCATTATTTACCAGCTCAATTACACCTCATGAAATCACATTCATCAATTACATAGGTGAAAATTAAAACTAGGTCAAACAACCTATAAAAATTTCCTTCTGTAGAAAGCTTTGCGAAATCTGGAGAAAGCGTAGAGAGCTGGGAGAAAGCGTAGAGAGCTGGGAGAAAGCATAGTGAGCTGAGGAGACTTTTGGAGTCCTTCCAGGTGTCCAAATCAGGATCTGAAGGTACCACTGGAAAGATACGGATGTATGCTACATGATAGGATCATCAATCACTCAAAAATGTGGCTCCTAGCCCTCCAAATATTCATTCTCCCAAGAGTACTCAGAAAGCATAACGAAACCTCCAAAAACAAGGCAGAAAGGTGATTTTTTGCACGTTTTTGGGCATTTTGACCCCCCAAAATTGGCTGACATGGCTTAACCACTGACTAGGATTTATTTTCTCATCAAGAGGAATCCAAAAAATTTGATTTTTCATCCAATGGATCCCCCCCCCAACAAAACCATAGCGTGGCCCACGCTATGCTTTTGCCAGTGTGACTGGTTTTCCAAATTTCCAATTTTGACCAAAATGTCACAAAAAACAAAATTTGCTCCAAAACTCCTTCAAATTGGTCTAGAGGTGCCTCATTAGGTATGTTATGCCACTAAAGAATCATCAACAAGAATCTCCAAGTTGTCCTTCTCCTTTTGACTTTTTAGGGTTTCCTTCAGTTTGGCTTGCAATTGTTTGACTTGGACATTGCAAATCTGATTTCTTGCATAGCAGTGGTCAAATATGTGTTTTTGCATATTGTTGTCCCTATTAGCCTTGTTAAGGAGCTTCTCCAATTGAATATTGACTTTCTCAAGCCAAAACTCCCTGTTTTCATTGATTTCCATGGCTATCCTTTCTTCAAATTTCAACTCTATTGAACATTGGGTTCAATGCGCCCCGTGTGTTTCACGACATGGACTAACTGCCTCTCGTGGATCCTAAATCTGGTGATTGTAGCGGAGACTAATGCCTACGGGTTTTGGTCTAACAGAAATCGTGATTCCAACAAGTGGTATCAGAGCGACAGGTCTCGAGTTAGAAACTCACCCGGCTCGCGTTGGGGGGGAGATTGTTGGACATTGGGTTCAATGCGCCCCGTGTGTTTCGCGACATGGACTAACTGCCTCTCGTGGATCCTAACTCTGGCGATTGTAGCGGAGACTAATGCCTACGGGTTTTGGTCTAACGGCAATCGTGATCCCAACAAACTCTTCATCTAGTGGATTTTGCTCTCTTTCTTTCTACAATTCTCTTCGGAGACCCATGGTCCTTGGCCTCTTCCTTGTCACCTGATTTTCATGCTTTTCCAAATCTTCATTATTAGCCATTTATTTTCCTTTTACATCATGCATACTAGCTTCAAATTTACTTTTCTCTAAAGCCAACTGTTTTTCTTTCAATTGATTCTTTTCTTTCTCTAGAAAGGAAATGATGAAATTAGCCCTTGCCAAGTTGTCTTTGAGTTCTTTGATCTAAGCATCTTTATCCTTGAAGATCATCTCTAGTTTTTCATGCTCTTCACTGGCCCCCAAGTCTACTAAGTCAAAGTCATGCTCCTCATCATGCATCGATGTCTCATGCTGTGAATGCAATCCCTACTCTGCTAATCTGGGCTTGGCCCCTTCATCAATATGAGGAGAAAACACAAGCCTTCTGCCTCTTTTGTATGTTTGGGTGACCTCAATCTTCCTCCTTTTTAAACACACGCATGGTGAATGGAGAAAAAAAAACATAGAAAGGTAGGATAAGCATGAGTTATATTACTATTCACCATAGATGTACATTTATAATACAATGGTGTGACTCTTGGATTCCACATTTCGAGGTCACTTGGACTCCTTTTGTCCATTCTACTTCCACACCTACCCATAGAGGATTAGGTGTCCAACATTCCCCCCTTTAATCCGAAGGGGTATGTGTGAGTCCAAGAAGAGATTTGTAATACAAATATTCAAAATATGCATGGAAGCACTTAGGTTGAATCAACTCTCTAAAATGTTGGCATAAAGAGGTGGTTTAAGGATGACCACTAACACTGGAACACTTAGTGCAGTTCCCAGAACTCTTCCAAATCTGGCAAGAAGTTGAGGGCTTCTGCTAGAGGAATTGTCCCTCATATTTGAAGAGGGAGACCTTCAACCTAGAAGAAAGGAGGTCTACAACCTGTGATGGTTTAAGGATGACCACCAACTCTGGAATGCTTAATGCATTTCCCAGAACTCTACCAAAGTTGGCAAGAAGCTTAAGTCTTCTACTAGAGGAAGTGCTCTGAATTATTTTAAGAGGAATAATATCAACCTTGCATATATGGTTTAAGGTTGTCCACTAACCAAAGGAATGCTCATGGGTATCTGTGTCTCTGCCTACAAATCTGAATCTCAAATGACAAGTTGTGGCTCGGGCTCGCTTGAACTGATGTGTTTCTGGCTACAAATCTGAATCTAGAATGATAGGTTGTGGCTCAGGCTCGCTTGATATGGCTTTGAAGCTTGCATATGACCACCATTTTCTCCCCTGTCATGTACAAGGTGAGATGATGGCGAAAACTCAACTGCAAGATTGTTCAATATTCTAGAACAAGTTCTGAGACTTAAACATCTTCTGGGTTGTTGATGCCCATTGCCAAGAAGCAATCCATCCAATATGAATCTTTGTTCTTGCAGGAGGCTTGTTTCTGAAGCATCTGTGTGAATAATGGGTGTGCCGACCACAATGCTTGAATGGGTGAAGATTGAAATAGTGATCTTTCATATGGCCAAATCGATCACAGTGTTGGAATTTCACAATTTTTTGTTGTTGTTGTGGAAGAGGAGCAAGATCTGGAATAGCTGAAGGTGAACTGTCATAAAGTAATCTGGCACTCTGAAATTGAATGGGCTTGGAGTAGTCTAGAATATGAAAGGACAACTCCTTGTCATATCCAAGACCTATTATGTGCTTGTTATGGACAAGCTCTTCCCAAGGTCTGATGATGGGCTTGGGAAGCGAAGCGTGAGCTTCTGCATCTGCATGCAAATCTACTTTTCAACTAGGCACTGAATGTGAATCAATCACAACATTACTGAATTTTTGCTTATGGGAGTCTCTTTCAAAGTTCTAAACAGAAACAGGTTCAAAATTATGAGTCCACTGTTGTAATTCTACTTGCTGAAGCTGAGATTCAAGGTTCAAAAAAACAATCTTGTCTAGTGCATTTTGTAGACAGGTTTGAATATTAGAAAGAGAGGTCTTGCTGACATTTACCATATCATCTACGGTGGAGAGTATCAAAGTGTTCAAAAACTCCAATATTTCATAAACTTTGGCCATTTTTCAATTGTTTAAATTTTTTGATGCAAATGTACTCCTAACCAAATAAAAGAGTGCTCTCCTCCAAATGTTATGCCAAGTCCAAATAAAGCTGCAATGTTGGAACTAGATTGAAGATTGTACGTTTATTGAAGATGTGCTTTCAAGGATTTACATGCAAAGAATACCTTTGGAATCAAATTTTTAAAAAAATATCGAAATACTTATGTTAGCAATCTCGTCACTGGGTGTCGGGGTCCATGCCTTTCATTACCATGGAGGGAGGTATTGTTACTAGAGCAGGAGTTGTTGAGAAATAATGGCGCAATGGAGAGGGGTTGACTTTGCAGACAGCGTAGTGGATTTTATGTAGGGGGAATAAGAACTATGCAATCTCCCTTGAAAACTTCCTTCAACTCTCAGAATGTAGGAACTCCTCGGTTCATTGCAATATACCAATCACTGCCCCATCCTCAGTTCCAATGTACCACCAGAGCGTTGTAGGAGTAGAACGATGCAGGCCAACCGATATTTATGAAGACAATGACCATTTTCAGCTCCTCGATTATAACCAAAGTACATAATCAGAGGTATTGGTAAGCAGAGTTACTTCGATTCTAGACTCGCTTCTGCACGTTGTTCGACTGGACGCATAGTCTTCACATTCATACACTCTCACATCGTGCTATTGATAGGACTTTTGAAGTGGAGCGGTATGCAATTCAGGAATTTATAGAAGCTCTGGGCAGCGAGGAGGGAGCACAGTGTGGGAGGAGTGGTGTTGAGCCATGATGGAAGGCTGCGGTGTTGGAGGGCTCAAGAGAAGATAAATATGTAAGATTCTAGGGGCAAGATTTAATGTTGAGCTGTAATATGAGAGTTTTGTATATTGGCAAGATTTAATGAGGAGTAGCAGGATCGATTTGGAAAACATGAAATACAGGAGGATGAGGATTTCTAACCATTCTCAATTTTCAGCAGATGAAATTGAGGTCACGGGCATTCTTATCCTCTTCTACTATTCCAGTAAAAGACTGTGTCTTCAATGGGGGACAAAGCGCAGGCGATCCACCATTAAATAAAAAGATACTAGCGCCACCCACTACTCCAAAGGGAGCCCACTCGCTATCTCTGCGAGCAAAAATAATAACCAGCTTGAAAATGGTTCCATGGGTATGGCTTATCCCTCACCATAAACCCGCCGCCTGTCACGTACCTGTCATCCCAACTCAAAGAATGTGATAGCCAAGTATTAACACTGGAAAAGAGCACCAATAAAGACACAACGGAATCTTTCTCCCCTGGATATGAAACAAATTCTGGATGTATTAAAGTAGGAACAATATCAGTTTTCAAACTATAGAGCCGCTCAATCCCTAGGTTGTGAACTCGCAGGAATCTTGAAAACCAGAAAACTGTCGAGATCCAAGGGGAGGCCACTTCTCACAGAGGCAAGATTGTGGTCTTAACTAGGCATATGGCAAGGCCAGGGGCTTTTTTTCTTCGTAACCACTTTAGGGGCCGGAAAATAAATCCAAGCGCCTTGACTGTAGGTTTTCTAGAGGCCGACTGCTTAGAGGAGGAAGTGGTGTATGCATGGAGCCAACATTGTGGAGCTCGACAACAATGGGAGGGTGTAATGCCAACTGTTGTGTATGCAGAATAACTAGTTTTAAGGGCAGTGAGGATTTCGACTGTCAGAGGCACATAATATAAAAAATAGAGAATATCATAAAAGGCGCTGAGCGGAGGAGATGGATGAGCTTGTCAGTGGTAGGAGGAAAGCAAAATTTCAGGGCAGAGGGACAGATTTAGGTCATGCGCTCTGATTTTTGCATATTTGGACAACGCCTAGGTCCAACGATGGACCCACAATGAAAGAGCAAAGAATACAACTAGAATTTAGCTGATTGGAGCAAGGCCAACAATCTCTCGTTCTGATACCATGTTAAACACACACATGGTGAATGGAGAAAACACACATAGAAAGGTAAGATAAGTGTGAGTTATATTATTATTCACCATAGATGTACATTTATAATACAATGGTGTGACTCTTGGATTCCAAATTCCAAGTTCACTTGGACTCCTTTTGTCCATTCAGCTTCCACACCTACCCATAGAGGATTAGGTGTCCAACACTCCTCACTGAAACTATGCTAGGTGAGCCAACCTCCACATGTCTAGATGGTGTTGATGGTGCTGATGGTAAACTAGGGCTAGTAGGTTGGCTACTAGAAGACAAAAAGACATCTGCCTACATGAAAATTCCCCAAGTGATGCTCTTCTGCTCAAGCTGGTGTAAAAAAATGATTTTGATCAGAGCATGGTGGAAGAGGCTACTTTCAAGACAGCTCCACTTATGTTGCACCTTTTATGCCATCTTTCCTAAACTTCTGTATAGACAATAGGGAAAATTGAGTGGCTTTACCCCTATGAAATGCATGAGAAGTCTGACATGATACCCATGTAATCTAGAAAATATTCCCTCATGGGTGAAGTACTTCATGATGATCTTCATAAGTGGTGTGTACTTCTCAAGGAGGTTCCCAGTGTTAGCCATCTATAAATTCTGTTATACATAATGATGGCTAAAAAGGTTCATTAGGTTTTCAAGAAACAATTTTTTGTGAAAATCTTGTGAATTCTTGAAACCTCACTCTGTTCACATCTTCAAGAAATCACTTTGCTATAAACTTCACTGAAAGCCTCCAAGTTACCCTGCCAAGACACAAAGAAAACTGTTTTCAAGCCCTTCTCCATCAGCTCATTTCATAAACTCCATTTCACCCATCTTTTCATTCATCCTCACAATCACTTTTCCCTTCATTTATTCTCATTTTCCCATAAAAACCCTTTAAATCATGAAAAATCCCTTTTATATGGTTTAAACTACCCTTTTTATCCTATCAAAACCTCTAAAAAGTCTAAAAAACCCACTTTTTTAGACCTTTTCCGACCCCTTGATAAATTTAAGCCTTAAGCCCCTACGGGCTTAAGTCCTCCGCCCTTTCCTCATATGACCCGAGGGTGTGACCGCTGGCTAAACCTTAAATCTCTCTTGTCTTTTACCCCGGTCCCATTCTTCCCATAGGACCATACTCTCCACCTTAATCTTTAGCCCCCCTCTCTTATTTTTCCCCCATGACCATGTTTTTCCTCGATATGATTTGGACCATTGATCTTGACCGATCCAATGGAAACCATGCTTTCCCCCTTCTCCTTTCGCCCAACCATTCCCTCATCCACTTTTCCCTCGGGAAAAATCCCCACTGTAGATCTCCCGAATCTAACGGTCATCATGCCTCATCATCTTTTCGACCCCGCCAATAATATTTCGCTACCCGACAAATGAGATAACGTCACCCCTATGGCCCACCACCCACTGCTCCACCACCATCCAATATTTTTCTGCCACCTGTCCTCCACCATTCCCCGCGGTCGATCATCTCCACCTATCGCGCCCATCCCCTGCCATCGATCTGGCTCCCCCAGATCTGACGGTCTATAATAATTTTCACGTGCGATTCATTCATATGCGTTAACACCCCATTTCTACGTGAAATGGGTGGTTTTCCCAGGGACATGTGTCATTCAATGAATGGAATCGCGTTCATTCAACCCAAAACCACTTACCACTTGTATCCAGCGCAAAAACCACCTCTGGTTTCGCAAAACCACCTTTCATTTTTCTCGCCAAGATTCAAAAATTTGGTTGTTCCTTCTGTTCTGTGATGGAACCTCCTCCTCTGCACATCTCCTCCCTCTGCAAGTGCTCCAATGCCCCCCACCCCGAGCCTCTGTTAGCAGTCAAAACCAAAAACGTAAGTTTTTATAATTGTTTTATGTTTGAGTTGCAGGTTTAATGGTGGCCTTAAGCTGCAACCTGTCCCACAACCAAAAAAATAGTGTCAAAGCCCAGGATGACGATCCTAACCCCTGGATGAATGCAGAAGGGGACCCAGGGTTCGAGTTCCAAGGTTTGATCAGTGCCTCATGAACATTGATCATGTATTGAAGCCCTCATGTGCATGGAAGCCAGCTGTACAAAAGAAAACACAGAAGAACAGTGAAGATTAAAGATTAAGGAATAAAGCAAGAAGATCGAGGACTTAACCAATGATTTACAAGGATAAAGCACAGTTAAGGACAAATCAATTAAAAGTCAAAACAATCAGCAAAAGGACAAAAAAACAGAAAGATGATTAAAGGAAGGCCTAAAGCTAAATAAGAGGCCTAATCAGAGTTTTAAAGATAAATCAGACAGATCAGCAAGAAAGAATGCTTCGAATGACAAATCACTGAATAAATTACTTCTCCAAAGACCAAAAATGCCACCTACAGGCCTAATTTTCCCCAAAAGACACATAAAGTTACTCCGAGTCAGAGATATTTGTAAAGACAGCTCATAAGTTATTGCCAGCCTGCCTAAAAATGCCTAAAAGTCAACAAAGGCCACTAAGTAGTTCAAAAAGTTAATATAACGCAGAGTTAGACATAAATACATTTTTCCTTGGGCCTTGCATGGTCTCGAAGGTCAAAAAAATTTACTCTGTCATTTATGAACCATTAGAGACCCCTTCTTTCACTCCACCTCCTCATTTATCTATAAATACTGTATGAGCAGTTCATTGTTATTATTGGTTGGATTATGATTGAGGTGTAAGATAGTTGCTGGAGTTGTTGAAGTGGTGTTGAGTAGCTGAAGAATACTAGGCTGAGAAGAGAAGTTTTGAGATGTAGAGACCTGTTGGACTTGAAGTATGTAACTGGTTTGAACATCAATAATACAAGGTGATTCATTAGATCCTGGTCTATGTTAATGGTGATGTTATTCCTCACCGTTTTTGTCTTTCTTTATTTTTTACATACTATCCATTTTCTCTGATAAAGAACAGAAAATTTAGAGTAGGATTTACTGAAAAGTACCATATTTCTCTTTGAAAGCTTTATCTTTATGTTTTCTTCTGCTAAGGTATGTTTAGAGAATTCTTAATTGCCCTCTAGGTTTATCTAGCTTGTTGTTTCAAGAATTATTCAATAGAATATAACCAGAAAGGAATGTTGGTGAGCCCATGTCTTTCTGAGTACAACTTGAGATATTGTTTTTGAATGTTTTTTTCAAAGTCTGCTAAATAGACTTAACCCAGGGAAGTTATGGTTTGCCCTACCCTATGGCTAGTCTTTAACAGTTGCTTTGAAATATCCCTTGAGAGTATGCCAAAAGCAGGCTAGATTCACAGTTTCTATCTGATCTTAGGTTATTTTCCTTGTTCTCTTATATGTTTTCTTGTTTCTGAAAGTAGTCCTTGGATTACTGGATTTTTCCCTGAAAAGTGTGCTTTTTTTTCCAAAGAAGTCTATGGTTTTCCCTGTCCTTTGGCTTGCTTCAAACAGTTACTTTGAAAGGCTTTTCTTGTTTTAGTGAAGTTAATAGATGCTTAATTGGTTGTTAGTTTTTCTTCTTTCACAATATCTTAAATGTTTCATATCACAATTCAATCTAAAAGATCCTTTGATATAGATGACTTGCCCTGTGAAAAACCTTGAAGAATTGTTGTACAATTAAATCCTTTTGTGACTCCATATCCCAATGGGTTAATACTGTTTCATGGCCTATCTTTTCAGCTGAAACATTCTTCAATCTACTCTCACCTTCACCCTTCAACTGACCTCTTCAATTAATTATATCCATCCCAACCAAACAAACAAGTTCTATGAGCTTCATAACTAGCCTAATATCATAAAAAAAAGCATAAAGATATATCCTTTGAAAACACTTAATAGAGAGATCCCTCTCTGAATCCAGGAAGGCTAGGTCCTAGGATTCCAAAGTGGTTCTGATGTGGCCTCTTGCAGTGTTTATTCTTGCCAGTCTTGTAAATTACAGGGAGTCAACATAGTGGTGACCATACTGGGGAGTATATTGAGTAATAGATAACTTCACAACTCGAAAAACCCCTTTTCTTAAAATGAATCAAGTGTCTGCCGAGATTGGTTCCTGATTTTTTATGGTGGACAACAACCAGTCCTAGAAAAAAAGTAAAAATCTTCCACCTGGTGACTCCACTGGTTTTCAGTAGGCCTGCTGATTCCACTTGGTTTTCCATAGACTCCACTGGAAACTCATTTCATCATAAAAACATCATTAAAACCCAGTTAAGAGAACTTTGAGTGTTAAGTTTTCTTGCACAGATTAGTTTTCCTTTTAAAGACTGTCATATTTGGCTCAACTTTTCTCATCATTGGGTCTGAATCCTGGCTCCTAAAAGAATTCACACTAGAGCCTATCCTGACCCAAATCCTCCTGAAATAGTTGATAATCCAGAAATAATTCTTAGAAAAAATCCTACATCTAAGAACCCAACTATTGTCAGACCAATTTACAGAGCAAGTTCAGTTCCTGAAAACCTTGTAGCTCTGCAAGATACCCAGGTTGACTTACCTTTCATAACGAACCTATCTAGAACCAAGTCACTTAGTGGTATAGATCAGATAGACTTTGAGCCTGAAAATTCACAACATAATAGCAGCAGAGAAACCTCCCCATCCACACCACCTAATCTTCATTTCATTCATAACTTTGGTTTCTCTCATCCTAAATCTGCTCAACAGTTCTTAGCTGGTCCAAGCACTTCTGCTACACCCACTCATACATCCATTGTTCAAACCACCCCACTTCATCACCTTCCTCCACTTGTAAACCCCCCATTGTTTACACAAATCCATATCATGGCAACATGGTATGCTCCCTTAGTCCTTCCTTTACCTTTAGTTGTTCTACCACCAAACTATTAGTCCAAGATTCCATTATATGATGCTAGTGGTTCTACCACAGCTCAACAACATGTGGACAGAATTAATGACTACTTTGACAGATAAGAAATAGATGATGAAAAAATTAAACTTAGAATGTTTGCTCAAAGCTTAGGGGGAGAAGCAAGAAAATGGTTCAAAAGCTTAACCCCTAACAGTATCAATGACCTCCCCTCTTTCCATCAATTATTCCTAAACAAATGAGAATTCAAAAGAAACCCCCTTCAAATCCTATCAGAATACAATGATCTTAAAAGAAATGTTGGAGAGAGTGTTCAAGATTATTGCACTAGATTCAATAGTGTTTATAATGCGCTCCCTCCACAAATGAATACCCCACAAGGCTTAGCCTTAATAAAGTTTCCTAAAGGATTTGACCCAGACATGTGTTATCAATTAAGGGAGAGAGGACCCCTTACATTAGAAGACATGCAGAAAGGGGCAGTAAGTGTAGAAGCTAACCTTAATGCCAGAAGGGCTAGATTGAAAGCAGAAAAGAAGGTTACCTACAAAGATGAAGTTGGACCTTCAACATCAGACTCCAAAATTGATAATTTAGTCAGAACCATGGAGATGATGATGGAAAGAATAAACATGAATGAGAGAGCGTATCCTAAAGAAAACCAAACAACTCCTCAAAATAAAAATCAAAATCAAAATCAGAACTTTAGAAGGAATCCCCCTCAAATTAGACAAAGACGCCCTAATCAACAAGTCAGACCTCATTTCCAACAGAATTATGTTGATGAGGATGAGGGAGTGATTGAAGAAACAGAGGGAAATCACATAAACATGTTGGGAACAAATGATGAGGACGTTGTCTTCCTCACTAGGAAAGAACAAGTCATGTATACACCTTATGAAGAAGAGAGCCTAGAGTCTGCAGACTACCAACAAGGCTTTGAAAATGCCATAATATAAGTACACAAACAATATGACTTAAGAAGTAGAAAGAACCAAGACACTCCCAAGAAGAAAGCCTCTGAAATTTCTGCTAAAAACAGCCCTGCAAATAATTTCAAAAAGATAGCTGAAAACAATAACATAGTGGCTGAAGATTCTGATAAAAACAAAGGAAAAAACACCCACATTCATGACAAACATAGTGGTGACCCTAGCAGCACTAGCACCTCAGCTAATGCTCCTGAAAAAACCATTTTAACTGTTGTTCATAATAAAAACCAGCAAGCTGATTTTGCTGAGAAAACAGTGACTAAAAAGGCTGAATTAAACATTTCCAAAACTCAAACTCCTTTCAGCATAGCGAGTGAAATTTCCAAGATAAAAATCTCTATCCCTCTCCCTGAGTTAGTCACTCAAGATGTATATAGGTCCCAATTGTTAAAAGCATTGAACATAGGAGATCACAATGACTCTGTTAACTTAAATGATGACAAACCTGAGCTTCTGTTTGGACCAGAAGTAGAAGGAAGATTTCAAGAAGGAGCATTTCCTCCTTTTTATGTCAGTTTAGACATCCATGATAAAATTTTACGCAATGCCATGCATGATTCAGGAGCATCACACAACATAATTCCCAAAGTGATAATGGAAATATTAGGCCTTGAGGTAACCAGACCTTATAAATATGTATATTCCTTTGATTCCAGCAGAATTAAATGCCTAGACCTAATAAAAGATCTTTGTGTCAATTTAGCACAAATCCAAGCCAAAATCTTAGTAATGGACATTGTTGTGGCTAATATACCCCCCAAATATGGCATGCTTCTTTCAAGATCTTGGGGTGCTAAATTGAAAGGCACAATGCAAATGGATATGACTTATGCCACCATCCCTGTCTTCAGTCAATCTAGAAGACTTTATAGGGAAACACACATGAAATACATGGTGAGTAGCCAGGAAAGACCAGAAAAATCTCCTCTTTATTCTATACATACTGACCTTGACTCATTCATTCTTTACAATGATGAGATTCCTAATGAGCAAGGATTAGAAAATGAAACATCAGCCAACATAGTGGCAGCCATAGAAAAAGATGAAGGGAAAGAGAAAACATCCAAATAGTTTGCCATTTCAGAAGATCACAACAAACAAATTAAAGGTCTTGAGCTACAAAACAGTCATCAACATAGTGGCAATCCTAACAATCAAAGAGAAATTCCTCAATATACTGGAAAACTTGAGGAACAAGAAACAACCAAACATAGTACAGACCCTCAAAAAGAGCATAGTGGCATTCAAAATAAACAAAACAAAGAGGAAAAAGAGGAAATTGATGAAAAATCTAAAAACATTCCTCTTTGGAGCATGAGTTTTGATGGGTCTTGTACTAAAAATGGTGCAGGGGCAGGCATATGGGTGCACAATACTGAAAAGAATCATGTAGAAGGTCATTCATATAGATTAAACTTTCATTGCACCAACAACATAGCATAATATGAATAACTCCTCTTAGGACTACAATTGCTTTAAAAGTTAGGAGCCAAGAGGATAACAGTCCATGGGGATTCAGAATTGATAATTAAGCAAGTAAATGGGGAATATACTGCTAAACATCCCAGACTGAGGGCCTATAGAGATGATTCCATGGACCTATTAAAATAATTTGCTGAATCCCAACTTAATTTTGTCCCTAGAAACCAAAACATCATTTCCAATGGATTAGCCTTTGCTGCTAGTACATGTATGAAACCTTATGAAAGCAAACAATACACAGTTCAAGTCAAATATAGACCAGCAGTCCCAGACAATGAAAAATACTGGCAAGTTTTTGAAGGATATAAACAAATAAAAGACTTCCTACAGTCCAAAAATGAATTTGAAATGCCAAACTCAGATTCAGAGTATGAAGAAGGTTGTCTTACTGAGGAAAAATCCTCTTTAAAGAAGAAGAAACTCCTAAGATTGCTTATATAAATCTGTTAACCAAAGAACCCAAACATAAAACAGAGAACTACACAGATTTAGGAAAAGAATATCTAGAGGTGTTGCAATCCAAAACTGAAAGCTTGCCAAAAGGATTGGTCCCCTTAGAAGATTTGTTTAACTTCAATGATGTTGCAAAAAAGCCAAAAATAGAACCTACTGAAGCTGAAGTAGAAGAGTGCAATATAGGCAGTAAAGAAAAGCCTAAAATGATCAAATTATCCAAAACACTACTAGCTCACATTAAACTAAAATACCTTGATTTGTTTAGAGAATTTTCTAATGTGTTTGCATGGAGTTATGAAGATTTGAGATCATATGATACAGAAACAATTCAGCACAAGATACCTCTCAAAGAAAACCGGAAGCTTTATAGACAAAAATTGCGCCGAATAAACCCTGTTCAATTATCTCTGGTAGAGAAAGAAATTAGGAAAATGTATGATGTTGGAATTATAGTCCCTGTGAGATACTCAGAGTGAGTATCTAATCTTGTATCAGTTAGGAAGAAAACAGGAGAAATAAGGCTTTGTATTGAATTCAGAAATTTAAATAAAGCCTCATTAAAGGACAACTATCCTTTGCCCAAAATGGATCATATTTTACAAAGGGTGGTAGGTTCTAGAATAATTTATTTGCTAGATAGCTTCTCCGGATACAATCAAGTATTGGTACATCCTGATGATCAACTTAAAACAACCTTTACACAACCTTGGGGAACTTTCATGTATTTGAAAATGCCTTTTGGTTTAATGAATGTTGGTGCCACATTCAAAGAGCCATGGATATTGCATTCTCAGAAGAAATAGGTTACTTCATTGTGATTTACTTAGATGACATCACAGTCTATTCCAAAAACAGATGAAGAACACCTAATGCACCTAGGAATAGTCTTTGAGAAGTGCAGAAAATATGGTTTATCCTTAAATCCCAAGAAAACATTGTTTGGTCTCCAAGAAGGTAAACTTCTTGAACATTGTTGAAATTTGGTACCGGAGGACAGGTGGTTCCCTAAGGCTTTGATCTTTGGCCTAGGGAAAAGTGTCCAAAAGAATTTAATTTTTCTCCTAAAGTAACTTCATAATTTTTTATAAAGTTAAATCTAATTTAAAAGTGACTTAAGTGATAAAGTTACTAAAGTGACTTTATAAAGTTATAAAGTCAAATCTAATTTTAAAGTGACTTAAAGTGATAAAGTTACTAAAGTTAAAGTGACTTTAAATAAAGTCAATATAAAATTAGAAAGGAAAAAGTGACTTTGGAAATAAAAGACTAAGTGGGTCTTTATTAAAGTGGGGTGAATTAAAAAATGAAAAGTGAGATTTAAATGAGCATTTAATCTCAGCCCAAGGCCATATTTCGGCAAGACCGTACAGCAGAGTTTGCACACAGTTCAAGGCAGATTTGGCACGATTTCCAAGGCAGAATCCGTACAGCAGCTTGTGGCACGTTTTCCAAGGCAGCCGTACCATTTTCTGGGCACAAATTTCGAGGGAGAAGCTGCTGTTTTTTTGCTGCACGCTTTTCTAGACAGGCCGTACAGCTTGTAGCTGATTGCTGGCACAAAAATCGAGGCAGATTTCTGTACAGCAGCATTTAATACAGCTGCACGCATTCCAAGGAGGCCGTACAGCAGCATTTATTGCTGTTGTGCACGCAAAAAGAGGAGGCCGTACAGCAGAAATTAATGCTGTAATTTCTGGGCACGTTTTTCAAGGAAATACACACAACATTTATTGCTGGTTCAGTTTTACTGTCTGCACGTTTTCCGAGGCGGTGGTTAAGCACGGAAAGAGATAAGTTGTAAAAGTTTACTTGCTGATTTTTTCTGAATATTTCTCTCACTGTAAAAAGCATTTTTCAGAAATAAGAAGGAGCTCTCAAACTGGTTTTCCCCAAGAGTTGTAGGGGGTTTTTCCAGGGTCACCTTGACCAAAAATACTGAGTTATGATGTGTTGAATAACTGTTTGTTACTGCTGTTATTTTATTTCTGCATTTACAGCATTCTGAAAAATTTCCAGAATTTGTGTTTTCAGCAAAATTTATTTTCCAGTTATTAATTGTATGGATATGGGAAAGGGCATTTAATTATTTTGGAGTAATAAGGTGAAAACTGAAAACCGGGGTGGGAAATAGAATTTTCTACATGGTATCAGAGCTTGAGTGCTGAAAGAGCAGTTTGGGACAGCAAGGAAGAAAATTACAGCTTGCTGATTTTTCACTCGGAAAATTCCAGCAAGCTGATTTTTCACAAACAGCAGATTTTTACCTTTACTACAGCAGTGTTATTTTTCAGTTTTAGGACAGCAGGATGTCATTGGGACTGAGGGTGGAGGATAGGTTGGATGGGCATTCCAACTACAGCATTCGGAAGGAGAGAATGTAGAGTATCTTTGAGGAGTCAGAAGTCTGGGACATTATGGTACATACCACACAGAACCCTGTGAATGTGCCTACTGATGCTACTCAGTTGGCAGCATATAATAAAAAGAACAACAAGGGTAAGAGGCTGATTCTAGACGGAATCAAAGACCATTGCATTCCTCACGTGAGAGGAAAGAGAAATGTTCATGAGATGTGGACAGCATTGTCCAATCTCTACCAGAGTACCAATGAGAACCGGAAAATGGTCCTGAAGGAGAAGATGAAGACCATTAAGATGGGTAATGATAGTGCAGCTGGATATCTCACAAAGATTACTAATGTGAGAGATGAGTTGGCAGCGATTGGAGAGGCCATTCCACCCACTGAGTTGGTGCGGATTGCAGTGAATGGCCTCCCCGGTTCATGGATGAACTTTGCTGATGGAGTTTGTGCACGTGAGACCCTTCCCACATGGGAGAGGTTTTGGGATGATTGCATTCAGACAGAGATCAGGAAAGGTCAGCTTGGGGCAGCCAAGCCAGTTGAGCAGGATGAGGATGTAGCACTGTTGGCAGGACGCAAGAAAGGCAAAGGGAAGAAACAGGCTTCCACAAGCAATGGTGGGGGCAAAGGCAAAGGTAAAGGTAAACAGGATAACACACAGAAGGACTATTCCAAAGTGAAGTGTTGGAATTGTCAGAAGATGGGACACTATGCAGTTGTGTGTCCGGAGAAGAAGAAGAAGAAGGGGAAGAACCAGAGCATGGCAGCTTCAGCAGCGGTTGAGGACTTTGCAGATCGCTTTGACCGGGAGTTTGGGTTCATTGCGTGTGAGTCTTCTAGTGCAGGATTATCTGCCATAGAGGTTCAGAGGGAGCATGCATTTCCCTCGATTAGCGGAGCATCTTCGGGTATCTGGTATGTGGACAGTGGGGCTTCACGTCACATGACAGGAGTCCGTGAGTACTTCTCAGAGCTTTCAGAGAGTGGCACTGATGTAGAGGTAGTACTCGGTGATGACAGAGTTGTTAGAGCAGTCGGTGTGGGAACATTGACATTTCAGAGGGAGTCCAAACCTCCCTTGAAGGTGTCAGAGGTTCTTTATGTGCCAGGGATGAGGAAGAACCTCATATCCGTCTCAGCTTTGGAGGACAGAGGATATGAGGTACTGTTCAGGGGAGGACAGGTGTTGATGTATCCCAGGGGCACTCTAGCTGATTCAGCTAGAGTGATAGGTGTACGCCATGCAAAGGTGTACAAGTTTGCATTCCAGCCCCTTTTGGCATTGAGCAGTAGCACTGACAGCAGAGCTAGCAGTTCTGAGTTGTGTGAGATTTGGCACCGCAGGATGGGGCACATGTATCATGGAGCCTTGAGGACTTTGCGGGAGATCACTACAGGTGTGCCAGATTTCAGTACTGATCACTTTGATACTTGGAGAGGATGTGCGATGGGCAAGTTTGCCAAATCCCCTTTTCCCAGCAGTGACAGCAGAGCGACTGGGATACTTGATTTGATTCATTCCGATGTGAGCGGTCGGATGTCTCATGTTTCCTTGAGTGGATATGAGTACTATGTGTTATTCATTGATGATCACTCCAGGAGGACCTGGGTTTATTTCTTGAAGACCAAGAGTGAGGTCTTCAAGCGGTTTCAGGAGTTCAGAGCTCTTGTGGAGACACAGACAGGTCGGAAGATCAAGTCCCTGAGGTCGGACAATGGAGGAGAGTACACCCTTGGAGAGTTTGTTGACTATTGTGCGGAGGCAGGCATTAGGAGGGAGCTCATTGTTCCTTACAACCCCCAGCAGAACGGGGTTGCGGAGAGGAAGAACAGATCCATCGGAGGGGCTGCCAAAGCCATGTTACATGATCAGGGGTTGCCATTGTTTTTGTAGGCAGAGGCCTGCAACACAGCTGTTTACTTGCAGAACAGGAGTCCGCATCGTGCCTTGGAGCACATGACTCCGGAGGAGGCTTTTTCTGGGAAGAAGCCTGATATGGGTCATCTTCGTATCTTTGGGTGCATGACATACTCCTACATACCCAAGGAGAAGAGGACCAAACTAGAGCCCACCGCAGAGAAGGGTATCTTTGTGGGCTCCAGTGAGACCTCCAAGGCCTTTCGGATTTACATTCCTGGGCAGAGGAAGGGTTTGTTTGTGGGGAGGCAGGATATGAAGTTCGGAGGACAGGGGTGCCCCCAGGAGGGTCCACCCGGGAGCGGAAATGTCTGGATCGGCGGACCCTCGGCGGCGGTTGGTGGTCGCGAGGGGATCCGGTGGCCGAGGATCGGGAGGATCGGTACATCATGAAACGATGTCGAGTCAAGTCGGTGGGGAGTGGCTCGCGAGTCGAGGAGGTGGAGCACTATGGGCGACACGCAGGCGGTCCACGAGCGATTCAGCAGAGTCCAGCGATGGACAGTTCACACGGTACCTCAGCATCTACGGGTTCGGAGTGCGGGCGGGAGGACGTCGCGGACGGTCGGAGTTGAGGGCTCTGATGTTGAGGAGGAGAGTTTTATTCTCCCGTGGGAGAAGGCACTCGGGGAAGAGGAAGCGAGTGGCTTGGGGCCTATAAGAGATGCCACATGCAACTGGCGAGCCTAAGAGGGCGGTGGAGAAACGGAACCACACGAGAGGTTTACCTGAACCCGGCCTGGCAATGGCTGCCGGCATCATGGACACTGCAGGCCTTCCCCAACTGTGAGGAGCGGCCAGCAAAACCGTCTGGAGGGAGGCCATGCAGGAGGAGTATTCTTCTATCATGAAGAATGATGTTTGGGAGGTGGTGCCGAGGCCTGAGGGCAAATGCGTGGTTACTTCCAGATGGCTTTACAAGGTAAAGCATGCTGCAGATGGCAGCATTGAGAAATTCAAAGCGAGGTTTGTGGCTAGAGGGTTCTCCCAGGTAGAGGGAGTTGATTATGAGGAGACCTTCGCTCTCGTGGCTCGATATACTTCGATTCGCTCCATTATATCGATAGCAGCAGAGATGGGTTGGAAGATCCACCAGATGGATGTGAAGACCGCATTTCTCAATGGCTTCATACCGGAGGAGGTGTACATTGAGCAGCCACAGGGCTTTGAGGTGCATGGGAAGGAGTCCCATGTGTGCAGACTGAAGAAGGCCCTTTATGGCCTGAAGCAAGCTCCCAGAGCTTGGTACTCCGGGATAGATACTTACTTGCAGAAGATGGGTTTCACAAAGAGTGAGGCAGATCCGAACCTTTACTATATTGTGATAGGTGAGGAGCCTCTCATTCTAGTGTTGTATGTGGATGACTTAGTCATTAAAGGTGCAGAGAGACTCATAGAGCACTGCAAGAGAGATCTTGCGGCGGAGTTTGAGATGAAGGACATCGGCTTGATGCATTACTTTTTGGGTTTGGAAGTGTGGCAGGAGGAGGGGCATTTCTTCCTGGGACAGGGGAAGTATGTTGTGGACATCCTTGGCAGATTCCACATGGAGGATTGTAGACCCATGTCGACACCGATGATCACCAACTGGAAGAAGCTTCATGCTTCGGATTCCGAGTTGTTGGATCCCACATTGTACAGACAGCTGATTGGTTCCTTGATGTATTTGGTCAATACTAGACCAGATATTTGTTTTGCAGTCAACACGATGAGTCAGTTTATGTGTGAGCCTAGGAAGGTTCACTGGGTGGCTGCAAAACACATTCTGCGGTACTTGCAGGGGACAGTGGATTATGGTTTGGACTACAGGCGGGGGGATGGAGTGAGATTGGCAGGTTACACTGATTCTGATTGGGCAGGTTGTGCTTCTGATAGGAAGAGCACTTCAGGGTGCTGTTTTGGGTTGGGTTCGGCGGTTGTGTCATGGTTCAGCCGAAAGCAGCAGTCAGTAGCATTGAGTTCAGCGGAAGCAGAGTATATGGCAGCCAGTCTAGCTAGTTGTGAGGCCATCTGGCTTCGCAAGATTTTGTTTGGCTTATTTGGTCAGCCGTTGAGACCTTCAGTGATTTACTGTGATAATCAGAGTTGCATTAAACTCACGGAGAATCCAGTATTTCATGACAGGTCAAAGCATATCGGGATCAAATATCATTTCATCAGAGACTATGTTCAGAAAGGAGTTGTGAAGCTTGAGTATATTCCCACTGATGAGCAGGTTGCAGATATTCTTACCAAAGCCTTACCATGGGGCAAGCATGTCTACTTCAGAGACAAGATGGGTGTGGTGAGGAACACCTTTCTCGGTAAGAGGGAGTGTTGAAATTTGGTTACCGGAGGACAGGTGGTTCCCTAAGGCTTTGATCTTTGGCCTAGGGAAAAGTGTCCAAAAGAATTTAATTTTTCTCCTAAAGTGACTTTATAAAGTTATAAAGTCAAATCTAATTTTAAAGTGACTTAAAGTGATAAAGTTACTAAAGTGACTTTATAAAGTTATAAAGTCAAATCTAATTTAAAAGTGACTTTAAGTGATAAAGTTACTAAAGTCTAATTTTAAAGTGACTTCAATAAAGTCAATGTAAAATTAGAAAGGAAAAAAGTGACTTTGGAAATAAATGACTAAGTGGGTCTTTATTAAAGTGGGGTGAATTAAAAAATAGAAAGTGAGATTTAAATGAGCATTTAATCTCGGCCCTAGATCTCAATCTATCTCAGCCATTGGATTTAGGGATTCCCCAAAAGTCACTTAGGGTTAGGTTAAAGGAGGAAAAGGAGGAAAAGGTCATTCATTCTTTCATGAGCAGATTGGGAGAAGGAGAGCAAGAGAGCAAGGGAGATTTCTGAGCAGTGAGGAGAAGGAGACAGCAGCTTGGCACACATTCCAAGGCCATATTTCGGCAAGACCGTACAGCAGAGTTTGCACACAGTTCAAGGCAGATTTGGCACGATTTCCAAGGCAGAATCCGTACAGCAGCTTGTGGCACGTTTTCCAAGGCAGCCGTACCATTTTCTGGGCACAGATTTCGAGGGAGAAGCTGCTGTTTTTGCTGCACGCTTTTCTAGATAGGCCGTACAGCCTGTAGCTGATTGCTGGCACAAAAATCGAGGTAGATTTCTGTACAGCAGCATTTAATACAGCTGCACGCATTCCAAGGAGGTCGTACAGCAGCATTTATTGTTGTTCTGCACGCAAAAAGAGGAGGCCGTACAGCAGAAATTAATGCTGTAATTTCTGGGCACGTTTTTCAAGGAAATACGCACAGCATTTATTGCTGGTTCAGTTTTACTGTCTGCACGTTTTCCGAGGCGGTGGTTAAGCACGGAAAGAGATAAGTTGTAAAAGTTTACTTGCTGATTTTTCTGAATATTTCTCTCACTGTAAAAAGCATTTTTCAAAAATAAGAAGGAGCTCTCAAACTGGTTTTCCCCAAGAGTTGTAGGGGGTTTTTCCAGGGTCACCTTGACCAAAAATACTGAGTTATGATGTGTTGAATGACTGTTTGTTACTGCTGTTATTTTATTTCTGCATTTACAGCATTCTGAAAAAAAAAATTCCAGAATTTGTGTTTTCAGCAAAATTTATTTTCCAGTTATTAAATGTATGGATATGGGAAAGGGCATTTAATTATTTTGGAGTAATAAGGTGAAAACTGAAAACCGGGGTGGGAAATAGAATTTTCTACAAACATATTATATAGAAAGAGGGAATAAAGATAGACCGAAAGAGGATTGAAGGTATATTGCAAATTAATCATCCTAGAAACATCAAAGAACTTCAATCTTTTATTGGAAAGATTAACTTCTTGAGAAGGTTCATACCCAACCTAGTTGAACTCCTTAGCAACATGACAAATATGCTTAAAGAGAAGAAGGAATTAAATGGACCTTAGAAGCAAAGAAATCCTTTGAACTGGTAAAACAAGCACTCACCCAAACACCAGTTCTCATCAGTCCTGATTTTACAAAAGATTTCTTCATATTTTCATTTGCATCAAAACACACGGTGGTTGTTGTCCTCCTACAGAAAAACATAAAGGGACAAGAACAACCTATTGCATTTTTCAGAAAGGCATTAAGAGATGTACCTTTGAAGTATAATATAATGGAAAAACAAGCCTTTGCCTTGGTCAAAGCCTTAAAATACTTTAGAGTTTACATTTTACACTCACACATCATAGCATTTGTACCTCATTCAGTGGTAAAAGACATTTTGACACAAGATCCTGAGGCAAAAGAGGAAAGTGGAATGTTGTAATATTAGAATATGACTTAGAAATCAAGCCCATTAAGCTCATCAAAGGCCAAGGACTAGAAAAACTTATGGTTGAATCCAACTTTTAAGCTCTTGATATAAACATGTTTAATGCATTAGATGAACAGGAGGAGTTGGCAACTCCACTTATTGAAGATCATTTTCTGAATTCATCTTGGCATGCTAACATTTTGTATGTACTACTTAATCTTAATGTTCCTCCTGGTTTGTCTAAAACAAAGGCAAGGTTTTTAAAGTTAAAGGCTGTAAATTACTGCATTTTAGATAACTGTTTATATTGGAAAAATGCTAGTGGATTATTGCTTAAATGTTTGTCTGAGAATGATGCAGATAAGATCAAGCATGAGTTCTATGAAGGAGAACGTGGAGGCCACCTCTATTGGAAAACTACTGTGAAAAAAATCCTTATATCTGGCTATTACTGGCCCACCCTCTTTCAAGATATCCACAAAATGGTCATTTCCTATCATAAATGTCAAATCTTTGAAGGCAAAATAAAATTTCTTCTCTTACCTCTGCAACCAATCACTGTTGAAGCTCATTTTCAGCAGTGGGGCTTAGACTTCATTGGAAAAATCCATCCTACCTCATCATCCCAACACAAATGGATCCTCACAAAAACTGATTACTTTACCAAATGGATAGAAGCCATCCCTTCTAGGAATGCCACAGACTCAGTCATCATCTCATTCCTTGAAAATCATATCATGTCTAGATTTGGTTGTCCTAGGAAAATTATCACTGGCAATGCTATTGCATTTGGATCCAAAAATATGGTTGATTTTTGTCACAAATATCAGATTACATTAGGCCATTTCATAGCTTATTACCCTCAAGGTAATGGGTTGGTAGAATCCTCAAACAAAATTTTGGTAAACATAATTAAGAAGTTGCTAAAAGAGAATAAGAAATCATGGCACAATAAGCTAGTACATGCACTTCGGGCAGACAGGTTGACAGTCAAAAAGTCAATTGGAATGTTCCCTTCTCAGCTAGTTTATGGAGCAGATGCAGTATTTCCAACCAGATTGGGAGTGCCAGTCATGAAGTTGATCCAAGAAGTACAATCTGAAGAAGATGATATGATGAGAAGAATTAACCAGACTGTTCAGTTGCAGCAAACCAAAGAGCAAGTCTACAAAAGAGTACATCAAGTACAAAAAAACATCAAGAAGTTGTTTGATAAAAGAACAAAGGCAAGTGATTTTAAAATTGGTGACAAATTTTTGAAATGGGATTCTAGGAAAGAAGATAGGGAAAACATGGAAAGTATGAGAATTTATGGAAAGGCTTTTATCTCATTCAGTCTGCTATAGGAAATAATGCATTTTTTCTTCAAGAGATGGATGGAGCTGAACTTTTTGGAGGTCTTGTCAATGGCAGAATGCTCAAACATTATTTTGGTTAAGGTTTTTGTTCAAAGTTCTTTTTAATTCATTGTAAATAACATTGCTTGAAAGAAAGTTTACATATGAAAAATACAAAAAACACTAGAAAAAGAGAAAAGAGGGCAGATAAAAAGAAGAAAGGTACAAACCCATACCAACAAAGAGAAATATCTGAAAGTGTGCAAGTCAAAATGCCACTGCTTGAAAAGAAACTGTTATTTAGTCATATAGCCTGATCATGACTAAGTAAATTTCAATTTTGTGCTAATAAGTTAGTGAAAACAGATTTTCCAAACAGTGTAATCTTGGGTTATCAGTAGAATAGATTAGGATAGAGAAATAAATGGTTCCAAAAAGCCCAAAATCTGAACCAAGGAAAAGAAAAGAGAAATGGCTCCAGAAATATCAAAACTTGAGCCAAAGAAAGAAGGATGCTTACAAAATTTCAGATTTTAAGCCTTCAAAGTTTTGTTTTACATTTTCTGCAAATAAAGTCTATGTGCAGCTTGTACATAATGCCATAGCCTCCATAGCAAATCAGAGAGTCTAATCCTAATTTGACTGTGTTTTAAATTTCCTGTTTTAGAAAATAGAGAATAAAATCTGTCAAAAAGTCTAATCTTGACATATAGGTAGATAAGTAGAGAAACAATGAGTTCAATTGTTTAATCTGAACTCATGGGATATACAAGGGTAGAAATAGATTAGTTTACTACTTTCAAATAAAAGAATAAAACGATGTTGAAAGGGTTTGCAATTCCAAGTGCACCCATTGAAAAAAAATAAAAAATTAAAATTAAAATTAAAAAATAAAAAAATGTTAGGAAAAGTAGGATGTGTAGGCAGAAGTTTGGGAGAAAATCATCTGATTATGATAAATATTGATTATATTTTAAAGCAGCATGATCAAAGAGAAGGAAGAGGTTGTCAAAGTGTAGTAAAACACAAGGCACTGGTCTACTTTCCAGACATTTATCTCTGAGGTTCTTGACACCTCCAAGGAGTTGCCCTCCCCAAGTGGAGCCACTGTTAGCCATCTATAAATTCTGTTATACCTAATGATGGCTAAAAAGGTTCATTAGGTTTTCAAGAAACATTTTTTTTTGAAAATCTTGTGAATTCTTGAAACCTCACTATATTCATATCTTCAAGAAATCATTTTGCTATAAACTTCACTCAAAGCCTCCAAGTTACCCTACCAAGACACAAAGAAAATTGTTTTCATGCCCTTCTCCATCAACTCATTTCATAAACTCCATTTCACCCATATTTTCATTCATCCTCACAATCACTTTTCCCTTCATTTATCCTCATTTTCCCATAAAAACCCTTTAAATCATGAAAAATCCCTTTTATATGTTTTAAACTACCCTTTTTATCCTATCGGAACCTCTAAAAAGTCTAAAAAACCCACTTTTTTAGACCTTTTCCAACCCCTTTATAAAGTTAGGCCTTAAGCTCCTGCAGGCTTAAGTCCTCCGCCCTTTCCTCATATGACCCGAGGGTGTGACCGCTGGCTAAAGCTTAAAGCCCTCTTGTCTTTTACCCTGGTCCCATTCTTCCCATGGGACCATACTCTCCGCCTTAATCTTTAGCCCCCTTCTCTTATTTTTCCCCCGCGACCATGTTTTTCCCCGATATGATCTGGACCGTTGATCTTGACCGATCCAACGGCAACCATGCTTTCCCCCTTCTCCTTTCACCCAACCATTCCCTCATCCACTTTTCCCTCGGCCAAAATCCCCACCGTAGATCTCCCGGATCTAACGGTCATCATGCCTCTTCATCTTTTCGACCCCGCCAATAATATTTCGCTACCCGACAAAGGAGATAGCGTCACCCCTATGGCCCACCGCCCACCGCTCCACCACCGTCCAATCTTTTTCTGCCACCTGTCCTCCACCATTCCCCGCGGTCGATCATCTCTGCCTATCGAGCCCATCCCCTGCCGTCGATTTGGCTCCCCCAGATCCGACGATCTATAATCATTTTCACGCGCGATTCATTCCTATTGGTTAATGCCCCATTTCTACGCAAAATGGGTGGTTTTCCCAAGGGCACACGTCATTCAATGAATGGAATCGCGTTCATTCAACCCAAAACCACTTACCACTTGTATCCAGCATGAAAACCACCTTTGGTTTCGCAAAACCACCTTTCATTTTTCGCGCCAACATTCAAAAATTTGGATGTTCCGTCTATTCCGCCATGGAACCTCCTCCTCTACGCATCTCCTCCCTCTGCAAGTGCTCCAATGCCCCCCACCCCGAGCCTCTGTTAGCATTCAAAACCACAAACGCAGGTTTTTATAATTGTTTTATGTTTGAGTTGCAGGTTTAATGGCAGCCTTAAGTTGCAAGTCATCCCACAGCCAAAAACATAGTGGCAAAGCCCAGGATGACAATCCTAACAGCTGGATGAATGTAGAAGGGGACCTAGGGTTCGAGTTCCCAGGTTTGATCAATGCCTCATGAACACTGATCATGTATTGAAGCCCTCCAACGCATGGAAGCCACCTGTACAAAAGAAAACACAGAAGAACAATGAAGATTAAAGATTAAGGAATAAAGCAAGAAGATCGAGGACTTAACCAATGATTTACAAGGATAAAGCACAGTTAAGGACAAATCAATTAAAAGTCAAAACAGTCAGCAAAGGGAAAAAAAAATCAGAAAGATGATTAAAGGAAGGCCTAAAGCTAAATTAGAGGCCTAAATAGAGTTTTAAAGATAAATCAGACAGGTCAACAAGAAAGAATGCTTCGAATGACAAATCACTGAATAAATTACTTCTCCAAAGACCAAAAATGCCACCTACAGGCCTAATTTGCCTCAAAAGACACATAAAGTTACTCCAAGTCAAGGATATTTGTAAAGACAACTCAAAAGTTATTGCCAGCCTACCTAAAAATGCCTAAAAGTCAACAAAGGCCACTAAGTAGTTCAAACAGTTAATATAACGCAGAGTTAGACATAAATACATTTTTCCTTGGGCCTTGCATGGTCTCGAAGGTCAAGAACATTTACTCTATCATTTATGAACCATTAGAGACCCCTTCTTTCACTCTACCTCCTCATTTATCTGTAAGTACTGTATGAGGAGTTCATTGTTATTGTTGGTTGGATTATCATTGAGGTGTAAGATAGTTGTTGGAGTTGTTGAAGTGCTGTTGAGTAGTTGAAGAATACTAGGCTGAGAAGAGAAGTTTTGAGATGTAGAGACCTGTTGGACTTGAAGTATGTAACTGGTTTGAACATCAATAATACAAGCTAATTCATGAGATCATGGTCTATGTTAATGGTGATGTTATTCCTCACTGTTTTGTCTTTCTTTATGTTTTACATACTGTCCATTTTCTCTGATAAAGAACAGAAAATTTAGAGTAGGATTTATTGAAAAAGTACCCTATTTCTGTCTGAAAGCTTTATCTTTATGTTTTCTTCTGCTAAGGTATGTTTAGAGGATTCTTAATTGCCCTCTAGGTTTATCCAGCTTGCTGTTTCAAGAATGATTCAATACAGTATAACCAGGAAGGAATGTTGGTGAGCCCATGTCTTTCTGAGTACAACTTGAGATATTGTTTTTGAATGTTCTTTTCAAAATCTGCTAAGTAGAGTTAACCCAGGGAAGTTATGGTTTGCCCTGTCCTCTGGCTAGTCTTTAACAGTTGCTTTAAAATATCCCTTGAGAGTACGCCAAAAGCAAGCTAGATTCACATTTTCTGTCTGATCTTAGGCTATTTTCCTTGTTCTCTTATATGTTTTCTCCTTTCTGAAAGTAGTCCTTGGATTACTAGATTGTTGTCTGAAAAGTGTGCTTTAATAAAATTTTGTCCAAAGAAGTCTATGGTTTTCCTTGTCCTTTGGCTTGCTTTAAACAGTTACTTTGAAAGGCTTTTCTTGTTTTAGTGAAATTAATAGATTCTTAATTGGTTGTTAGCTTTGCTTCTTTCACAATATCTTAAATGTTTCATATCACAATTCAATCTAAAATATTCTTTGATATAGATGACTTGCCTTGTGAAAACCCTTGAATAATTGTTGTACAATTAAATCCTTTTGTGACTCCATATCCCAATGGGTTAATACTGTTTCATGACCTATATTTTCAGCTGAAACATTCTTCAATCTGATCTCACCTTCACCCTTCAACTAACCTCTTAATTTAATGATATCCATCCCAACCAAATAAACAAGTTCTCTGAGCTTTATAACTAGCCTAATATCATAAACAAAGCATAAAGATATATCCTTTGAAAACACTTAATAGAGAGATCCCTCTCTGAATCCAGGAAGGCTAGGTCCTAGGATTCCAAAGTGGTTCTGATGCGGCCCCCTGCAGTGTTTATTCTTGCCAATCTTGTAAATTACAGGGAGCCAACACCCAGCAGGAAAAATCTTCTTCATATGTTGTTTATAATGTATTCTGAAATAGGGTTGATAAATATGAAGGTATAGGTCTTGGTTCTTAAACCATTTTTCACCGTGATTAGGTGTCCCTGTGGCCTCAGCTACTATATCAGTTGATATACTGAAAGTAACCATTGCAATTGTTACTTTGTCCCTTTTGAGTTGAGTGGCAAACAATTTGGTCAATGTGGCATTCTATTTGACTTTCTCAACTTTTTCACAAAAAGGAAGACACCCTACTACTTGAAAATAGTGCTTGGACAATGGTGTAGACATCATTTCAAGAGTGGTTAAGGGCTCATGTCTTATCACTTGGCCTCCTTTGTTATAATACTTCTTCTCCTCCATTTGGTTGTTTGCAAGGGGTAAAACGCTACTAGGTAAAAATAAGGGAAGGGAGAAAATGGATAGGATAAAGGATTTAGGGAAAGGAGGTGAGAGTGGGAAAATTTTGGTAGATGAGAAGGGATCTTAGGGAGGCATAGGAAGTGAAATGGGGTTAAATGGGTAAGCGAATTGGGCTAGGAAATTTTTACACATTCCTAGTTAGGAAATCTACCCAAAATTGCAAAATTCGGCTAGGGTTTAGGGTTTGGGGGTTAGGAAATGGAAATGAGGGGATGTGAAGGCTGTGGGGGATGGTTTAAAGTGTGAGGAAGCTTAAAAAATATGTGGGAGAGTGTGTTTGTCTTGAAAAACTTGAAAAGTAGGGCTAGCCACTAAAACATAGTGTAGGGGCCAATGGAGGGTTTACACACTAAAATTATGAAATTGAGCTGCAAGGAGGGGTTTTTTGAGGTGTAACTTACTTTCCCACTAATGTTAGACACTGTGATATCCTTTAGAAACCTCCAGAACTTGGTTTGATGCCTCCAAGAGAGAAAACACAACATTTGGAGGAAAGTGTAGCGTGGAGGGCAGAAAGCACAGCGTGGCTGCTTTGGCACCAAATCTTGGTGTGATTTTGACATGAATTTACTGAATTTGCACTTGATGATGAATGAGAGCTCTTCTTCAATGAGGTGAATGAACAAATGATCCTGAATTGGCCTTTTATAACTTGTAGTGGTCACTTTTCTTCATGGTAATGGGATGGCCCACTACATGTCATTTTAACTTTGCTTTGTAAACTTGTAACTATGACACTTTCCATGTAGATTTAGGAACATGATGAACTTATTACATTTTTAAAGATGAATTACATTTTAAATCAAACTTTATTGAACAAATTTACCTATTACCACTCCTCCATTGTCGAATTTTATGCATGGAATGACAGATTTGGTGACCTTGAATCCCTAATGAGCTAATGGAGACACTGAACTGAATGAAATCACAATGATGTTGACTGGAGTGATGATGATGACCTTAAAATTATGGTACACTCAGTTGAGTGATGACAAGGACCAGCATGTAAAATTTTTGAAAGTAGTGGAAATAGCCCTAGACATACTACCTAGTGACCAAATTTTTACTTTAAGACCTAATGAAATGACAAAAATTTGACTTTGAGACCCTAATGAGACATTATAAGGGCCCATTTGATCATTGGTGACAGGTTGTACAGACTGACACTAACACCTACAACATTTATGCCCGCTTCGCGTAAGAATCACAAGTCGGATAGATCCACGTGCATAGATCCAATGACCCTCATTAAAGAGGATATCGATGAAATTGGTGATAAGTTGTTGCATATCTTGGAAGACACGTGGAAAAGGATTAAAGATCAGTACAAAGCAGTACTGACAGAGGTGAAACAATGCATGTATGATCTTAAGGTGCTGGAAAAAACAAAACCATAGGAACAACTATCCATTCATTCAACACAAATGAGCCAACAGGCGCGTCTAGAGCATCGATTGGAAACAAATTTTGATGTTTGGATTTTGCAGGTACCGAGAGGTGCACTTCAGTTCAAAGCAGACGAAGACAAAGAACGCACCTAAGGATGGGAAAGCATTTGCATGAACCTCGTCGCACTCCCCACCCCAACACTACATGAATTTCATCAAGAGATTATAGAAGAACTAAAAGGGCGAGAACAACGCATGTTGCAGGCCACTGACGAAGTGAAATAGGACAATATAAATATAATGAAGGAATTAGAATGGATAATCAAGGAGAGGGACGAGGAGCGGTAGAAACAAAAGCAGCTGGAGGATCCCATAGGCAAGACTTGTAGTAAGATTCCAGACATCAAGGTCTGCACATAGTTGTACACAACGAAGTACAACATGAGAGGAAGTTGGTCACATTGTAGGTGACAATGTCGAAGTTGCAAGTAGGTATCTGGTATGAGGACAGGTTGGAGGGATTGTCCAACTATAGTACATGGAAGGTGTTGAGCCTCCAAAATGTCTTCAAAATTTCATACAATTTCACCTTAATTCTAATTTTTATTGCACCATTTCATCACCTTATCATTACATAACCCTACACTTTTTTTTTTCTAAGTAAAACTAATTCTATTATGTATAAATGTTACTGATACAAAACTGCCACAATGTCATCTGTGAGAGCCTGAACACTGGGCTTGATAACCATGCTTGACCAAGAGAATTTGGACTGCCCTTGTAGGGAAACCAGTCCTTTTAACAAAAATATTTTGACCGCCCTTGGAAGGGAAACTGGTCTACAGTTCATACATTTCAAGATAACAGAGAAAAAGATACAGAAAGTAACAATCAGCCTTTCCAGCTGAGCTTTGAAGCAAAAGAACAAAAATTTCCAATAGTAATTAGCCAGAAATACTAGAACAGTTTGAGAGCTGTGAAGATCACGGTTCATGAGCCTCAGCCGGAGGTTCTTCCACAATCCTGCACCCATAATCATCGTTGTTGTCATTCGTTCCATCTTTGAGATCGCCTTCTTTGCCAATGACTGCATCCACCTTGCGCAGCGCCTCCATGGAAGGCGGATTGAAATCTGCAGGCAAGACCGAGCTTCTGGGGAAGCTAGGGACGAGAGGGGTCAGGGAAGAGGCTACAGGGGTCGGAGCAGGGAGAGGAGACTCTTCTCGGAGAGTTACAGTGATGAAGGCTGTAACAATGGGACGGTTTGAGGAGCATTCAAAGAGAAAATCAGCCCACTGGGAGGTTTGACGTATAGGGAGGCTTGCAGGCTCATGAGAAACAGGAGGGATTGCACAATTGGGAGGATCAGTAGCAGGAGGAGGGAAATTCCTAGCAAAACGAGCAGAGTCACTATGGTGGTCTCGTCTTCTGTAACTCTGCGTGACTTGAGGCTGGTCCAACGCCTCATCAGTTGAGGAGGACCCTGAGGCAGAGCTTTCAGAAGGACGATAACGAGCTCCACGACCCCGACTAGTGCCTCACCGACTCCGCATTCTTTGGCGGAGGTGCGGCATGGAGGCAGAGGCAGGGTGATGAAATCTACCGCAGAAGTGACAGACAGAGTACACAGAAGCCCAGAGAGGGGAGCTGACACTACCTAAGAATGTCTAACGAGCACAGCGCGGAGAAATAAAACCATCGAGATGAGTCGCCCAAGCACAATAAGGAGAATTGGCACCGCATAAGAGACTGTGGGTGAAATGGTACCCGGGAAGCAACTCAAAACAAGCAAGCAAGGTGCAACGGCGACCAGTGTGCGTTCGTGTGCTAGATTCAGCGAAGCCAAAAGGGAAAACACCGCTAAGAGGAAGCGGGGAGCCTCCACTGCAATTATAACCATTCGAACTATCCAGAATGAGCTCCATGGCTGAGTGAACCACCATATGAAGTTGAATGGGTGTCCAGGTAGAGGTATTAACGTCTGCGCGAGCTGGCGAATTTAAGATTGCTTTAATGCTTGTACATAAGGCCATATGGCCACCCCACGCGAGCTCCTTCGGGAGACACGTAGGGTGCCATGTCCCATCAAACCTCATATGCATCCGCATCCGGAGACATAACCCTACACTTTCATTACCATATGGGTTCATATTTTTTATTAATTTCATGTATTTAGAGTGAATTTATGATTAAAAGTTAGAAAAATAACATGTATTTGTTTATACCTAAAAGTGGCTTGAGTTTGATGACATTTGTAGGTCATTTGGAAGCTTCCAAGGCACCCTTATGTGGCCTCCAATGCACAAATTCGAATTTCCCTCAAGATATGGAAGGAGATTTGGATAAAGGTAAACGAGGATATATGTCTCATCATTAGCTATTTGGTTATAACTATATGAGATTTCTAGGGAGAAAATAGTGGATCTCCATTAATAGGGTATCTTATTAGGTTCTTGTCTAAATAGAAGAGTCTTCTCCTCTCAAAGGCATGAGTAAAGTTTGATAAATACTCATGTTTTGAATAAATAATTTGGATATGACACCATCCTCATGAGTGATATTCACTTTGATTTGGTTATGCTTGCATTTGGAGCCTCTCAACTTTCCATCCTCATGTCTTTTGGATTGGCCATCTAATGAATGTGAGATGTATCATATTCTTTTCATTTGTCTATGTCTAGTTTAAATTTCATTTATATGCTTTCATAGATTAAGTTTTATTGCTTTCATATGCTCATTTAATCTATGTGTTTTTTAGATTAAGATTGATTGTTTCACTTTGCTTTCATTTCATTTGTATAGTTAAGATTGTATTGTTTTGAATTTCATAGATTTGAATTAATTTCTCGATTACTATTAGAATAGATTTCATTTCATGAGTGGTGTGTTTTTCAATTCTTGCAAGCATGATAGATTATATCTCCTACTTTCTTAAATTAGATTTCATTTCATGTCATTAGCATAGATTTACTTTCTTGTCATTAGATTAAGATTTATTTTTAATTCCAAAAGTGCGGTGTGATTTATTGTTTTCTAGACTAGATTTATTTATATATAAATTGTCATCTTTTCATTTAACAGATTAAGTTTTTTCTTTCGAAATTGGAAATTGATCTCTAACACATATAGTGCATGTGTGCCTCGCAAGTCCACGGACCCCCGGGTTGATAATTTATGAAAAGGAATCTTTTTGAATCACAATTGTCGTCAGACCAAAACCCGTAGGCATTAGTCTCCGCTACAGTCGCCAGAGTTAGGATCCACGAGAGGCGGTTAGTCCATGTTGCGAAACACACGGGGAGCGTTGAACCCAATGTCCAACAATCTTCTCCCCAACGCGAGCCGGGTGAGTTTCGAACTCGAGACCTGTCACTCTGATACCACTTGTTGGAATCACGATTGTCGAGAGACCAAAACCCATAGGCATTAGTCTCCGCTACAATCACCAGAGTTAGGATCCACGAGAGGCGGTTAGTCCATGTCGCGAAACACAAGGAGCATTGAAACCAATGTCCAAAAAAGTAATTAAATTACCTCTATCTTTTGGCACCGTTGTCGGAGAGGCGTACATAAGGATCAACTTTTTATTTCGAATTTCTTTTTGTTTCATTTCGAGTTTTTAAATTAGAATTCCATTTCATTTTCCAATTTCATTTTTACTTTCAAATTCATGCAATTTTTCAAATTAAGTTTTTGTCCAATTTCAATTTTCATTTTTCCTGCACATTTCAAATTTAAGTTAGAAATCATTTTGATACATATCAATAATAAAAAGATAATTAATTAATTTTAAAAGAAAAAACCTTTTTTTTTCCAATTAAACTTTTAAGATAGATTAAATAATTTTATTTTTCTATAGGATAGATTATTAAAAAAAAAAAAATCTTTCAAAATCAGATAGGATACAATCAAAATCAAAATCAACGTTGATAAAATTTTAGTTTTCAAAAAATTAAAATCCAAACCAAAGCAAAATCATTTAAAAAATAAATAAATAAAATAAATAATAAATAAAATAAAATAAAATAAAATTTTGATGCATTTTGAATTTTAAACAATTTTCAAAATCATAAATAAACCCAAGCTTGGAAATAGTTAGTTTTCGAATTTTTATTCAATTTTCAATGGTGCAGTAAGAGCCACCTCATTCACTAACCATTGGCGCAAAGATCTATAATCAAAGGGATATTTGTGAAGAAGGAAAACAATTGGAGTTTAGAAAACTAAAATTTGAGGTTTAAGATGAATTCTTCTTACCTTAATTCCAAATTTCAAATGAATAAAAAATTGACAAAACTTCTGAGTATGCTCTCTTCTTCCGCTCCCTATGATCTAGAAGATCAGAAAAGACAATTGAACCAAGCTAGTTTTAAACATTTTCAATAAAAATGACTAAGAGATATAAATTTACCATTGATTCTAAAATTACAAAAAAATAAAAAATTAAAAAATAAAAAATAAAAATAAAAATTGATCTCTAACTATCAAATTCTTTTTTTATAATTCGTTACAATAAAAAATATATATATATTCATTTTTTTTGTGGCGAGTTTGCAGATCAGATCCATATTTGAATTCTTTGTGAATAATCACCCAAATTTAAAATAAAAAATAAAAAATAAAATAAAAATAAAATAAAAAAACCAGTTGAATCAGAGTCTAGATGAGGGAGATATTGTTGATTTAAAATCAGCTATTTTCTCAAAAAAAATTGTGACAACCGGATTAAAAAAAAAAATTGTCTATTTAAAAATTCTTCCTCAAAGAAAATAAACCAATCCAAAATTTATAGAGAGAGAAGTTAGAAAATTTTCTACATGCTTTCAACCTACAACGAAAGAAATAAAATAAAATAACAAATTTAAGTTTTATTATCAATATTTTCACAATTTTTATAGAAAAAATTGGTTGTGAGATCCATTTTTTTTGGCAAGAGGATGAGTTCAAATAAAAATCAAATATTTTGGTGGCATGAAATTGATTGACAAGTGCCCTAGAGCAGTTAGACACTTGGAAGTTTCTCCCAAAATCTTGAATTTTGTTTGTTGGGTTTTTGCTACCAAATGGCCACATTTGATTGGTCCACGTGGCAACGTACAATTAGCCAATATTGCACAATTATCGCATAGTTGTCTACCATGTCACCTTGTCTAGTCAGTAGTCTCCTTCACTCTGCCAAGTCAACATCCACAACAACATGTATGCCACGTGTCACCTTCCAGTGCTTCCATGTGGCATTCCCTTGTGCTCTCACGTGGCAGCCATACACCCCAATTTCACTGCTTTGTTAAAAATTTCAAAGGACAATAACTTTCTCATACGACGTCCGTTTGACGTGATTCAAACGTAGTTGGAAATATCTCGACGAAATCTATGAGATGAGAGAGTTTTCATCAACATTATAAATAGAAAAATAATTAAGAAATTTCCAACAAGAACAAGTAAACTAAGGCACTAGTTTCAAAATAAGTAAAAATTCATTTGATTTTCTTTCGTGAATTTATTTTATTAGTACCAATTCTCAGTTTTTTTTTTTTTTGTAAATGTCATAAATAGAGGGATTGATCACCTCTCTCTTTTGATAATCTTACATTTCATTGCAGAAAAAGCACTAAGTTTTTGCAAGTTCCAGGAAGATAAACAATAAGCAAAACAGTGTCTCTCAAAGAGCACATTTCTTTCAAAAATAACATGATCAGAGTAACATCAAAGATGAGATATCCAAGCATGAGCACATGATTTTGGATAAATAATTTCAAATTAGATCCATCACACCAATTGAAAGCCTCTAAAATACCAGTCTTACCATTACATTCCTACTCATTCAGTCAATAAAATATTCATCTCATTTTCCTTCATAATCATTATACTTTCCTGCCTCACTTTCATTAACCTATAACCCAACAATAAAACCATTCAACTCCCCTACAAAGTTTATTCATTCCATTTCCCTTTTTGTTTTTTCAAATAAACCTTGATCCACTGCAAACAAATTCATCAATAGTCCTTCAAAATTATTGTTTTATGCTCACGTTAGATGATGGAGGATTCATTAAGGCCATGTCTTGGCCTATCGACATCAGCACATTATCTAAGTTCAAGGCTAGAGTCCTTATTAGTACCTTGAGGCTTGTATGCCTTAATGACAAGTTTTCTCGCTGACAATCATGGGAATACATCAATGTCCCTTGATCGTTGGATCTTACAAGTGGCTCGACATCAGCTCATATATTCGCACTTCGCAAGATGTACTTAGGTACCTTGGCACTATTACACATTATTTTGTCACCATGACATTTGACTGTCTATATAGGTTCATCACTACCTATATTATTCTCCTTTAGAGGTCAAAAACCTTAATGTTCCTAAACCAAGTCTTGGAATTGGAGAAAAGCTCATCAAAACCCTTAAAAGTCTAACTCCGCACTTTTCCTAGCTATTTCCTGCGGATTCGCAGATATTGGTTCTATAGCCTGCGGCACATCCCGCATGTTTTGCTTATAAAATCTACAGACCCCCGTAAACAGTCAAATAAAGGAAAAAGTAAGTTCTAAAAGCCCACCTGGACAAATATTCTCCCAACTAGAAGTTTTTAGAGACGCGATCAGTTCGAGCTTTATCCCTCCACTCATGGAGCTCTATCCCTCCATTCATGGAGCTTATCCCTTGGTCTATGGAGCTCAAATCTCTTCATGAGAGTAATCCAGCCCCCTCTTCATGGAACTGAAACTACCTTAATTTCCCTATAAATTGAGCTCATGTATAAATCTCAAGGGTAGACATACATATTATTTGCTGAAGAAATTATCAAGAGAGCATACTCTCTACACTAGTCATTATTGGTATGAGAATGATCACACACTCATGTCCATAACTTCATGCTATTTCAGAGAGAGGAAGGCTTGTTAATCTTAAGGAGGAACGATTGTTCAGGACCCTGGGAGGAACTTGTACGACATCAAGGCATCAGGTTGTAAAGTTACTCTTTCATTCAAGATAAAAAACATATGCATCTCCTTTTCTCATTGAGTTGTTCTTGTGTCTATTTGAATAATTCAATACTTAGATTCCTTGAACACTAAGTTAGATTAGTTGTTCTCAATTATTATATGTTGCAGGTGCTTTTAATTCTTTTTTCTATCTTTGATTGCAGGTTCTACTTACTGAAGAAGCCTCTTTGGAGCGACTGGATAAAAGACCTCACCGAACGTCGGATTTCAAGGTAGGGGCATGTCCTCTTTTTTTGTTTATAATAATTCTGAATTGCAAATAATCTAGAGAAAATTATTTACAAATGGATTTTTGTTTCTAGCTATCTGTAGGATACTAGGGAGATCGCTCTTGTCCACAAGAGGGATTAATCCGCATAACAAATTGGCGACTCCGTTGGGGAAAGAACTTAGTTTTCCTTTTTATTTTTCAGTTTGAATTATAAGAGTTTTCTTATTTTGATTAGTCTAAAACTAGGTTGGGTAGATAATTTATCAGAACCCCTGAAAAGAAAATCTGAATTTTTATTTTTTCTGTACTTTTCCTGGCCTCCACGGTTTTTATTTAAAAAAAGTGTGGTAACCTCCGCAATTTTTAGTTTTCAACAATGTGGTACTGCTCTGTTCTCCATTATAACTTGCGAACTTGTGGAAAATTTTTGAAAAATTAAGAATTCTCTTTTTAGGATCCAGATTACTAGATTCTCTATGTTTGACCCAATTTGTCTTGACTGTCAAAATCTTATGTGTGAATTCATTTCAACAAATTTTGCGTTTGTGTGATTTTTCATCTGATTTGCATTTTATAAGTGAGTGTTTGCCCTATTTTCTTGTTGCTCCATATCAGGAACCTTCATATACCTTAGCTTACTGGTATGATGTTGTTTTCTTTCTGAGCCATTGAACTTGTTGCAAACCTTACTTTTATGAAAAATTATTTTCATTTTCATTTGCAAATTTAGAAGATCTTTTAACTTGTTAAGGCCTAATTTTCACACCAAACCATTGTTGGGTGTTTTCATTTCTGCTGACATAAGTAGAAATTCTTCTTGGTTCGATCACAAACTAAGAGAAAACTTCCTCAAACTTTCTAGATAAAGTTCAAAATTAGAGTTTCTTCTTTTGATTTTGAATTTTTATGTTTTTAGGAGTTTTAGATATGGTTTTCATTTTGGAAATGATTTGTAGTTTCTGATCTGATTGATAAAGGATTTCATTTCGAACTAGTAATTGATCATTTTATGAGATTGAGTTCTCAAAGAAATCGTCTTCTTTTCAAAGATTTTGTTTATAAAGAAATAATTAGCGCTTTGAAAGTTGTTAAATGTCTCAATCTTTCCTTTAAATAAGATTCATTGAAAAGAAAAGAGTTGCACTTTTCATTTAGATGCATTTAGCTTATTTTTGAGCTGGGTCTTAAAACATCATTGAAGTTTCACTTCCATACCTTCTGTCTTAATAAACAACCAAATTAAAAACAATGCTTTAATAAAATCAATCTAGATATTTTACAATTTCTAGGGCTCTTTTCCACCAACATAGCTTAGGCTACTGTCTTGGAACAGAGTGTAATTAACATTCCAAGACAATTCAAACAAACAAGTAGCAATCTTGTGGTAGGAAAAATCTAATTGTAGCATTTGTGCTCTGGGAAGCTCTTCTTAAAAGAGTTAAGCACGATATCATGTCTGAACCAGTGAGGTAATCGTACCTATCTCATTGGGAAAGATAGCAGATGTGCAGGTATTAAAAATGGTAAACCTTGGATAGACCATTGTCGAGGAGCATGGGGTCACTTGTTGGTAAACCTTGAATTATATCAAGGAGACTTGAAGGGGATTGAGCTAGTTACTCTACCCTTGCGTGTATATCGGATCGTAGACTATTCCCCCAGGTACAGTTTTTCCCGTTGGTGACCTTAGTGGCTATAAACTTTAGGATTTTTTCCCAAGGTGACGGTGGAGGGAAGGTCCCACTGTACCTGGAGCAGACATCGACTAGACTCACTTGGACTTTTCAGAGGGTACTCTTCACTTTGAGATGGTATAAGTATAGAGACTTGCACCGGACTATTTCATTAAGTAGGTTGTTGGGTAATTGTTCCAACCGCCATTTCTACTTTAAAATTATACGACGTTGGATTTCATCACCAACTAGTGTTTTTAGTGTGGGAATCTATTGTTTGTGTATGAATTTCTCTCTTAGATTTTGTAGCCATGTGATCAATTTGATTGTTTCCTTAGAGACTTTATGATATTTTGTTGAAATTTTCTTTGATTTCGTGTGTTAAAACTTTTAATCGTGGTTGAATTACCTAGAAAATCTCGTAGAATGCAGGGGAAACCCCCTGAGTACACACCAAGCCAGTTAGAAAAGTTTAAATCTGACAAATGACAAACATCAGGGAATATATCAACTGAACACGAGGAAATATCAGTAATTATTCATTCTAATTACGAAGTAGATCAACCTCAAACAACAGAGAGTTCTCACAGAAAACTTACAGTTTCTGAACTAGTTGAACTTGCTTCCACAACTAGTGAATTATCAGCTACTAAGCCTGAAATTTATAAACCAGAAACTGAACTTGTTACGTCTAAGCCTGCTATAGAGTTCATCACTCCAACCCCTGGTTGTCCTGATTCACCTAGAGTGAATTTTCGCATCACTGAGAACCTTCCTCCTGGCCTTATTAGCATTGAAGAAGTTATTGACACCGAGGAAGAAGTTTTTCTTTTTTCACATCAGGAATATTTAGATCTTAGGCCAAGTGAATCGATTTACTATAGCCCTTTCAAAAAATATCCTTAGTATTCTCAGTTGACATACTTTCTACACAATTATGGTCTAAACTATTCGCCACCCCGAATTCCTTTTTACGCCATACCAAGAGGTAATTACAGACCTCCATTAAACATGTCTGATGAGTCATCCATGTTTTTTGCATCACCAAAATCATATTGGTATGGTGGTCCATCTGTTCCTGTGGGATATCAGTCGCTTTCTGGTACTTTCTCAAGAGAAGCTCCTTCTCCCGAAAAACTTATATCATCATCTGGTCCAAATGAATCACATACCGAAAATTTGAGCACGGAACACGTTTACATGATGTCTTGACATATTCCTAACCCTAACCCTAAAAGTAGTAACTTACTGCCTGTGGGGCAACCTCAAGTACAGTACATACCTCAAGGACAATATCAACCTCAAGGACAGTACATACCTCAAGGACAATATCAACCTCAAGGGTAGTACTCAATTCAGGGCCCGCGACCTCTTCAAGGACAGTACCCTATACCAGGGAAACCATCTTTCCAAGGAAAACAACCTCCTTTAGGGCCACAGTTCTACCCGGAACAGCAATTGTTTCAAGGAGGTCAATATTTTAGTGCGAATTATCCAGCCAACTATCAAACATACATTCCAAATTATCAACCTAGTTATGGTCCATCTTATGCAACACAACCTTCAATGGGACCTCCATATCCTGGAGTAAACACGGTGTGGGATCCATCACAAACTCAGCAGAATTTGAAACCTAATGTGCAAGTACCTTATAATCAACCTGGTCAGCCAATTGGTTACAGTCAAATCCACCAACCTATCCAACCGACGCTTCAAGTTATACCACAGGTATCTGCACCTAGTATTGTTCAGTAGCCTGGTCCAACTACACCTAGGACTCCAAATCAAACTGTTGCACCAACTTCTGTTCAAGCTACCACACCTATCCTTGTAATTTCTACAACCCCTATTTCTACAACCCCTCAAGTATCACAACAAATCCCTATAGACCTTGCACGACAACCTGGACCTACAGTTCAGACTATTGTTCAGATGCCTACGGGACAAAGTAGTACAAGTACTATTGTAACAAGCCAACCTCAGTTTTTTTATCAACCATATCAAGGGCAGTATCAATATGGACCTGTAGCACAAAATCTAGTATACTAGCATCAACTGTACCTTGTTTACACGTATCAGATACCAGCTCAACCTTAATACGGTCCAGCTAATCCTGGTTATCTGGGAGGCATTCCAATTCCAAATGCACAGGCTATTCCAAGATATCTTGGATATCCTCCTCCTAGTACTGGTATATTTCCACAAGGTTATCAATTTGCTCAGCAAGACCCTAACCGTCGATTGCCATTCATAGAAACTTTGTATTTACCCGATTTGTCATGCTTAATGAATGATCCGATCTATTATCTTCTGTATTGGCCGCTAATGCAAAATAAGTTGCCCAGTGAAATTCCTAAGTTAGAAGGTAAATAAGGAGAGGACCCTTCGAACCATGTCATGACTTACCACCTCTGGTGTGCATCCAACTCTTTGATTGATGATTCCATTCGATTACAACTGTTTCAGAGAACACTGATAGGTTTAGCTGCAAAATTGTATATTGAACTACCACGTGGCTCATTCAACAATTTCAACGCATTAGAAACAGCTTTCTTAACCCACTTTCAGTTTCCAGTCAGATACGACAATGGCATAGAACTATTGATTTCATTAAAACAGTCTATGTCTACGTACATATTAGATCACATACATGAATGAAGACGTAGAAGACATTTAGTGAAAGTCTTTATTCTGAATCAGATCTTGGCAGAATGGTTCATCAAATCATTACTTCCAAATATCGTTGAAGATGTGGTTAAGGGAGGGGTCGTTACAAAAGAATAGGTCATTACTCAAGCTCAGTACTTAGACCTTGTATATACACAGTCTAGTACTTTATACGAAAAATTCCTGACTTACCACGTCCTGGTCAAATAACTGCAACTCCTTCAAGGTCTCATGTTGCAAACGGTGTAATTGGTTTAGTTAGCGCAAATAAGAGTAAGAAGAAGTCTTCAAAAACTACTTCTTCTATCATAACTTTACCATATTCACCGAAAGGAGATTCTTCCCTTGAAACTTCTGTTGACATTCATGTTTTAGATTCATCTATGACTAAATCTAAAATCGGTATTAAGAAGAAAGGAAAGAATAAAAACAAACAGACTTCGTCTCCTAAAGAGAAAACCGAAAAGAATGAACCATCTAATGATAAACGAAACCTCGTTATCCGTGTCTTATCTGTGACGAGGATCACTTTACTAAAGAGTGCCTGCATCGGTCAGAGGTCTCTAAATTCATCAAAAGGTTCACCCACACCCGTTTTATTGAAGGATCATTTTCCTACTCAAGATAGAAAAATGATAGGATCTTCTTCACATTCATCAGCAGATATTTTAATGATGTCGGAGGTTATGGTTGCAATGTGATCGCAAGACTACGGAAGTAAAAATCTTGTAACTAGTAAAGAGATACAAAATTCTAATTCAACACCAGCTACATCTCCTTCGGTTTCTAATCCGCTTCATATCGAGAAACCTAATCCTGATCTCGTAATTAAACTGCCTGCTAAAAGTGTACTTCGAAAATCAACTTTCAATCCACATGCGAGAGCTGCTCAAAACTACAACATTGTTGAAGACTTGGCGATTTCCCCTTCAGCAATGTCAGCCTTAGAAGTGCTACAATCATGTCCAACACAAAGGAAATTACTTCTATCAGCTATTTTACCTATAGATCCTCAGGATTCTAACCTCATGGTCTTCGATTTAGAAAATTTTACACCGAGACTCCCTCATCATATGGCTTTTCGGATTCCAGTATTAGTAAAAAACAGACAATTTTTTCGTACTGTAATTGATGAGGGGGCATCAACGTGCATAATGTCGTTAAATTTTTGGAAAAATATTGGTTCTCCGACACTCAACCAATCTCCGACAATCCTTAAAGATTTTGATGGAAGAGGATTCCATCCGTTTGGAATACTCCATGATCTACCTATAGAAGTAGAAGGAAAAATTGTTAATATAGATGTGGAAGTAGTTGATGCCCCTCTATATTACAACCTTCTTTTGGATCGAAGTTAGTCTTATGCCATGACTGCTATCATTTCTTTCGGTTAATCATGTTTCCTCATAAAGTAAAGATTGTAAAAATCGATCAATTGTCATATTATTCGTCCGACCCGGCTTCTACAGATAGTATCCAACATGTTGGAAAATCGACTATCCAATATGAAGATGTTGGTGTAGGTTTAGTAAAGGATTCCGCTTTGATGGGAAATTTTTTTATGCCTCCACCCAACGTACTGCGTACCATTTCCAACATCATTATGATTTCATCAAGCACTATTCCATTCGATGACACTTGGATAGTGCCTTCAGAGTCAGAAATGGATTCATTCAATGGCGAGATGCCTTTAAGTCCTTTTGAGATGGCATATACAGTAGTACAGTCATTTTCTAACATGCTTTTAACTAATCTTCATCCAATGAATGTTATCACCAAAGAATATTCTTCACTATCAAGCTCAGCCTTGACTTCAATTTTCGATCCTTTTCAACAAGTGTTTCATACTGATGAAAGTATTCAAGAATTTTTGTCTATGAATGAATTACCCTGGGATGATCTACACCATAGATCTTCGTTTTTACCTTAACTTGATAGGTTTGAAAATGATTTTTCGCCTATTTTTAGAATTTATTATGTCAAGGAACCACAGAATCCCATATCGATTACAAATTCGGATTTTGAAATTAATTTGGGAAACATTTCTACAACTGTTCTTATTGACATATCAGTTAAACCTGGAATTATTGAAAACATTCATATAGGTGCTTCTTGTACAATTGACGAAATTAATACATATCAAGCCCTTTTTCAAGAATTATGAGATATATTTGCCTGTTCTTACGAGGAGATGCCAGAAATCGATCCAAAGATTATGGTTCATGAAATAAATACATACCCGAATGCCAAGCCTTTTAGACAAAGATTATTTCTGATACATCCACGAAAATTTGTTTCTATTAAAGCTGAAGTTGAAAAGTTACTGCGAGCAGGATTTATTTATCCAATCCCATTAACAGATTGGGTATCTAATATAGTTCATGTTACCAAAAAACAAGGCACTATACGAGTATGTGTCAATTACAGGGATATTAATAAAGCATGTCCAAAGGACAATTATCCTACCCCTTATATCGACCAAATCATTGATGATTGTGCCAGAAATGAAATGTTTTCATTTATGGATGGATTTTCTGGATATAATCAAATCAACATACTCCTTGCTGATCAACCAAAAACAACGTTTATTTGTCCTTGGGGGACATTTTCTTATTGAAAAATACCTTTTGGATTAAATAATGCTGGTGCAACTTTTCAAAGGGCAATGTCTTATGCTTTTCATGATATCAAACGTATTGTACAGCCTTATCTGGATGATTTACCAACTCACTCATTACACAGAGACAATCATCCAATTCACTTAAGCAATTTTTATGAGATGTGGGCATTACAAGCTTCGTTTGAATCCGCACAAATGTGTTTTTTGTGTGCAATCTAGACGCCTACTGGGATTCGTTGTTTCAAAGGATGGAATTCTTGTCAACCCCTCGAAGGTTGAGGCCATCATTAATTTATCTCCTCCTTCCACACTTCGCCAACTCCAAAGTTTTCAAGGGAAAGCAAATTTTCTACTTAGATTTATCCCAAACTATGTTGAGTTCACAAAAGGTTTTACGCAATTGTTGAAACAGAAAGTTCCTTTTATTTGGGATGAGATTTATGATCGATCTTTTGATGCTCTAAAACACGCGTTAACCTATGCACCGTTATTGCATCCACCCAATTACAACCAGGACTACTCTTTATACCTAGCAGTCTCTTATTCCACCATTGGAATGGTTCTAGTTCAAGAGGATGAATTTCACAATGAGCATTTGATTTAATATCTAAGTCAAAATTTGAATCCGACCGAAATTAAATATTCGCATGTGGAGAAATTTGCCTTGGCAGCAGTTCAAGTTGTCCAAATATTTCATCACTACATATTGTTACGAAAGACAACTATGATATCTAAACAATTACAAAAGACAACTATGATATTTTGACAAAACAATTACTTGGGGGAAAATACTCTAAATGGATTGTTATCCTACAAGAGTTCGATTTGGAATTTGAGAAATCTAAATCAAATAAATCACTGGTGTTTTTAGAACTCATGTGTGACTTTCCCAATACTGAGACAAAAACTGTGGTAGAGAATCCCATCGCAAATGAATCTCTGTTTCTTATCAGTACATTAGATCCATGGTATGGAGATATCATCATTTATCTTCAAACCCAAACCTTTCGCCCAGAGCTTTCACGTTCAAATCAACGGAGAATCCGGTATCAATCTCAACAATACAATATTGTTGTGGACACACTTTATCGTCGTGGTGCGCATTCTGTTTTTCCACGTTGTATAACTCATGAAGAGGCTGAAAGGGTTTTGAATGACTGTCACTCTGGAGCATGTGGTGGTCATATGTTTTGGTTTGACACAGCCCAAAAGATATTGCGCGCTGGATATTTTTGGCCGCCATTGTTCAAAGATTGTATTATTGCGGTCCGAAAATGCCACAACTGCCAAATATTTGATCGAAAGATGCATGCACCTCCAGCTCCTCTTCACCTAATAATTGTTGTCGATCCCTTTGCGAAATGGGGCATTGATTTGATTACATGTAACCCTCACTCGACCGGGAGGCATGGGTATATTATTCTCGCTATAGATTACTTTACCAAATGGGCCAAGGTGATGCTTACATTCGCGGCAGATGGAAAAACTGCAGCTATGCTCATATTCAATCACATGATTGCTCGTTGCAGTGTACCCCAAGCTATTATCACTGACCATGGGAGTTATTTTCGAAATATAATGATGACCAAACTTTCCGATCAACTTGGCCTGTGCCATGATAACTCTACTCCATATTACCCACAGGCTAATGGTCAGGTTGAAGCCATTAATAAATTTTTAACCACCATGATCAAACGGATTATCATAACTCACAAATCGAATTGGCATACCATGCTTTTTTCGGCACTATGGGCATACCGAACCTTAGCAAAGACTGCTACAGGGTTCACTCCTTTTCAATTGGTTTATGGTTTAGAAGTTGTGTTACCCATTGAATGTGAAATACTGTCACTCCAATTAGCCATGGAGTTACTACCAGCTACCTCTGAAGAGGAAAAACGCCTTTTGTACTTAGCACAATTAGATGAAACTAGATGCACTGCTGCATTCGCTGCCGAGGCTCATAAGAAACGTGTGAAAGCTCAGTATGATCGAAGTGTTACACCTCGTGTTTTTTCAGAAGGTGACCTAGTCTTAGTATATGATCAAGCTATCGATAAGCTAGGTGCTGGGAAATTCGAACCAATGTGGCATGGTCCTTACATTGTCAAGCGAGTGCTTGTCAAAGGGGCCTATGAATTGACTGATTATGACAGGGTCTCTTTAGATAAGACCATAAATGGTCTTTATCTGAAGAGATATTATGCTTGATTCTCATGTTAAGATCTCACTTGTATATTAGTTATTTTTCTTAGATAGTGTGCCTTAGATTAGATAAGTGTGCCTAGTTTAAGTTTGTTTTTACTACTATCACTACTTATATTGATTACTCTTGATATTGCATATGTCGACATCCCTTCAAATGTACATTGGTTTTGCTAATGGTGCATGTCGTATTACACGGAATATCTCTTCCGCAGCTTGGGTTATCTATTCACCCACTAATGAGTTAGTTTCTATGCATGGGGTATTCTTGGTAAAACAACAAACAATATTGCAGAATATAGCACAGTCATTGAGTTATTATTTGATGCTATTTCATTTGGTATTCGACGTTTGATCATTAGGTTAGATTCAAGACTCATTGTATTACATTTAAACAGAGTATACGCAATTAAAAATCTCGTGTTATTGAGATTATTTTTGAAGGTTCGTCTCTTGGAACCACAGTTTGATTACATCGAATATCAACGCATTTCAAGAAATTTAAACAAATTGGCCGATGCATTAGGTAATCGTGTTCTAAATAGACATTTGCAACATTAAAACAGTAAACCAAAACAACATTAGATACATGTTGAACAAGATACTCAAAGAAAGTAGTAATATCACAGATAGGTTTGTTTTCAAAAAAAATATTACATCGTCTATGATCACAGGTTAAAACACCTTATGACCTAATATATATTGATACAAAAAACCAAAATATGTCAATCCATAATGATCATCCACTATCCGTGATGATGATCATTGTAGTAGACTATGGCACGCGCCACCTTGCGCATAAATCTCCTAAATTGTCCTAATACACCCATAACATGTCTCTAAGGGTAGACATACATGTTATTTATTGAAGAAATTCTCAAGAGAGCATACTCTCTACACTCTTCATTATTGGTATGAGCATGATCACACACTCATGTCCATAACTTCTTGCTAGTTTAGAGAAAGGAAGGCTTGTCAATCTGAAGGAGGAACGATTGTTCAGAACCCCAGGAGGAACTTGTATGAAATCAAGGCATCATGTTGTAAAGTTACTCTTTCATTCAAGATAATACATATGGATCTCCTTTTCTCATTGAGTTGTTCTTGTGTCTATTTGAATAATTCAATACTTAGATTCCTTAATCACTAAGTTAGATTATCTATTCTAAATTATTATATGTTGCAGGTGCTTCTAATTCTTTTGTCTGTCTTTGATTGCAGGTTCTACTTACTAAAGAAGCCTCTTTGGAGCGACTGGATAAAAGACTGCACCAAATGTCGGATTTCAAGGTAGGGGCATGTCCTCTTTCTTTGTTTATAATAATTCATAATCGTAAATAATCTAAAGAAAATGATTTACAAATGGATGTTTGTTTCTAGCTATCTATAGGATACTAGGGAGATCGCTCTTGTCTGCAAGAGGGATTATTCTGCATAATAGGCACTCATTCACATTAATGGTGATTTTGTCGTGCATTGGTTAACGACATTCATTAATGGTCGGTAATACAATGGCTTCTCTTCATGCTCGACAACAACACATTTATTCGCATGACTAGAATTGTACCATCGGATTTTGTAGCAGGTGAAGAATATATCACTTCAGCATTTTGTAGAGGATACAACAGATTTAGTAGAAGAAAGAAAGAATCCACTTTCACGGCCTCATCCACCATTTATGCAACCAAGAAGAAAATGAAATTCTACATTCTATTACATGATCCAATAGCAGCCAAAACTTTTCTACATATGGATAGTTTGTCCACTTTGTAGGTAAGTAAAGATATGTTCTTTTCTAGCCTTTTATCATATAATTCCTTCAATATTGAAATTATAATTTTTGCAAAATGCTTCACCATATTCCCTTTCTCATTTCATAAAAACTAAAAATACCTATAGCTGGGGTGGGGGGATAAATTTTCATGTTTAGACCTCATATCACATTCATATTTCATCACCTTTTATGTCACATGTCATCCTAACCAACATACTTTTCCAAACAACTACTGTTGCATTATGATTTAAAAAGTTATATGTTTTTAAAATGATGATCAAAGAATGAGAACACTAGATGGTTGATTAAATGATTTCAATAGTCTTTTTATGCAACACAAAAATAAGAAAATTATTGTTACACAAGGACCAATATTAATAAAATTTGGTTGCCACACAAGAAAAAACCAAAGTAATATGTTGCAATCAAATGTCTTTCAAAAGAAAACTTTGCAAAAGGAACAAAATTATAAAGTGGTTATGCAAAGTATAAAGAAGAATCAACATCAACCAAATTTCATATAGAAGCAAAACAATCATGATCAATGCAGTAGATTGCATGAGGACATGCAATAACTTCAGTTGGGGGGTATGTTGGGCCTTCAAAATGTCTTAAAAATTTCATACACATTCCCCTTCATTCTCATTTTTATTGCCTCATTTCATCACCTTATCATTACATAACCCTACACTTTCATTAACATATGGGTTCATATTTTTATTTTCCAAAGTTCTCAATTTCAAGTATTTAGAGTGAATTTATGATTAAAAGTTAGAAAAATAATATGTATTTCCTTATACCTAAAGGTGGCTTGAGTTTGATGACGTGTGTAAGTCATTTGGAAGATTCCAAGGCACCCTTATGTGGCCTCCAATGCACAAATTTGAATTTCCTTCAAGATATGGAAGGAGATTTGGATAAAGGTCAAAGAGGATATGTCTTTCATCATTAGCTATTTGGTTATTTTTTATCAATAGTTGTCATTGATGTTAACCCAAGCAGCAACAGGGGATACCCTGATGTTGCATGGTAATTTTGACCTACAAAATTACTATATTCTGGGTCAATATTATTTTTGATGGCTTCTGTTATTGCCCAAATCCACCTCAGGTTGAAGGAAGGCAGAGTTCAGGGTAACATCATACCACGCTCAGTCTGGTAGCTAGCCCTACCAGAACAGGAGAGGGCTCTCTGCGGGTCAATCTCAGGAGAAATGTGTCAATAGGGCTTGAGATGACTGAAACAACAACTAATCTTAGGCTAGATATACAAATAAGAGGATTTGTTTTGATTTTTAGGGTTTTGTTGGAAAAAAGGGAAAGGCAATTTTGGGCTTGGGGATGAGCCCAAATTCCTGCAGAGTTCAAGTTGGGGCAAGGAAGGCAATGACTTTGATGTCTTAGATTCAATGAATGGATGGAAAAGACTATTGAGGAGCTGAAGAGGGAAAGAGGGTGCGAGGATCCTCTTCAACTGACAAAAACATATAAAACTAAACAAAAGTTTAAGGCAGAGCACCAGCAAACTAATGAATTCTACCTTAGTTACTCATTTGTTCAATTTCAGAAGCAAAGAGAAGGGAAATGGCATACATAAAACATTAATGAAACTTACAATTACATGGAGAAAAACATCATCAAAACTCAGAGCCACAAGGATCCCAACAATTGTTGCAAAACCCTGGTCTTTCCTTTGCCAAAAATGCAGAAGTGTATGTACAATGAAGTGCCAAACTTTTCCCAAGAGTCCAACCATGAAAATGTCTCAAAAAATACATGATATAGACCATACTAACCCCTTCCCATGCCTCTAGGGGTCGAGCTCATCCTTATAGGAGCTTTTTCAACCAATTCTAAACTAGGAACTAAAATATAGGCAATCAAACAACTTGCCTCTATATGGAAGGAAACTGATTCATTCATTTAATTTTCACTTTTTAGTGAATGAATCCTCTAGAACAAGTAAATATGTGCCAAAATTACATCATTGTCATCAAATTACATCAAGATAGATCAATAGTTACATCAAAATGTAAAACTAGTCAAACTGGGCGAATTTCTGAGCTGAAGAGTGAAAATGGGGCTAAATTTCTCTATGCGCCGCGCCAGAAAACTCAATGCATCGCGCCACTTTGGAGGTGATTTTGAGGCACTTCCTGAAGTCCAAATTGAGCTCATGATAGCTTGCTGGAAATCCCTGCCTGTCTACTTTCCAAACCAAGTGGAATTTCTAGATTTGGATGTCATTTGTCCCTCCAAAAATTCAATCTCCCAAGACTGGTTCCTGTGTGTGCAAAAGGTGGCAGAAAGGCCATTTTCAAGGTGTTTTTTACCCTTTAGGCCACCCAGAACTTGATGAAATCCTTAGGAAATTTTTGAGCATGCATAAATTTTCATAAAAAATCCAAAAATGTAAATTTTTCCTCCAGAAGATCTCTCAAACGTAAGCGCGCGCAAGGTGGCGCGACGCGTCGGGCGGAAAAACCTGTGTTGTGACTAAAAAAATTCAAAATGAAAAAAATTTCTTCAAATCCCTTGAAATTTGGACTGAAGGTCCCTCATCAAGTATCATGCTCAGCCAACGAAGCTTCGGCCAAGATTCGGAGTCTATCCTCCCTTTTTCGACGTTTAGTGTCCTCCTGGTGCATGCAGTTTCAGTTGTAAAGTCACTGTCTTGGTCATATGACGAATCTGTGTCCACCTCCATGGTGTTGCAATGTGTATGACAACTTTATGTTTGATTGTTTGAAAATGAGAAATTAGGACTTGGTGTCTTCGTCTCCAAGTGCCAAATGTGTGCCAAAGGGAAATGAGGGACTGTGAGGAATATGAAAAAGTGGGGAAAAGTGGAGTTTCTGTCAAGTGGATTTAAAATTTGGGACAATCACTTGACATGTATGGGATATGGGATTTGGAGATTTTTTTTAAATGATAGGGAAAGGGATAAGAAAAGGGAGTGAAAGGATTTAGGGATAGGGGTAATGGGAATTTGTTACAAATGATATGGGAGAGGGAAAATGGTAGGAAATGGTAGGGTTTAGAAATAGGAAAAATGGGGACAAGTGATATGAGTGATTGCGGAATATAGGGGAATAGGAATGAACTGTAGTTACAGTAGAACTGTGGAGGAAAGGGAAAATATGGTGGCATATGACAGGGGTTCAGCACCAAAACCAAGTTTTAAAACTTCAAATATAAACCCTATGGAGAAATTTTCCAATCCAAATGATAGGGTTTACTTTGACATTCAACTTCTTGTATATTCCACTTTCAAAACACACCAAACGCTGTCCAATAGAAATTCACAGCCTTACAAACTTACCTGGAGCAAGGAATTTGAGTTAGTTTGAAATTTTGATGAAGCAGTGGTGAAAAACTACTTGGAGGCTCTGTGCGCCGCGCAGTCAACCCAACGCGCCGTGCGCGCCATGTGCGTCGTGCCTGTATAAATTTACACTGATGAAAGTGGTCCTATGCGCCGCGACCTCCCGGTGCGTCGCACCTACCTCCCAACGCGTCGCGCACTGATCTCCAACACAATTTCGGCCTTTCAAACCTTGATTTCGCCCTCCGTGATTTGTCTATGATTTCTCTTGGCTCCTAGCTGAATTTTGCTACGCCAATGAATTGTGAAACAAAGAAAAAATCTTTCATGTCATGGACTTCGATTTTTTATTTAGAAAACCCATTGTTTGAAGACTTTAGCACTTTTACATGAGAACTCTGTTTTGCTTGTTTCCTCTGATCTTGGAGCTGAATGACAAAAAAAACAAAATCTATTTTTAAATCATTGATCCAGGTGGATATTGGTGGCCACCCACCTATTCCACTTGGCCCCCCACCATTGTCTCTTTCAGTTTTTCAGTTTCGGCATAACTTACTATTTTTAGCAGTTTTTTGGGTCCTGAACTTCCGGAGCCGTTTTGAGGCCCTAAACGACGTTTTTTTTTGGGCATCGTTTTACTAGTGAATTTGATCATCAAATTCATCCCGAAAGTTTTAGTCCTCAGATAGAGCTTTCTAATGATGTATCATGTGCGTCAAACGAAGATAGTATGCTAAAGTTACGTCCCTGGGAAGTTGAAACACCAATTTACCCAAATGGGGCCCATAGTTTTGGCGCTTCATCTCCTAGGGTTAGGTTTTTGGGATGTTTAGGGTTCTCCATTGTTTCTCAATAATAAATAGGCCCTCGAGCCTCATTGTAACGCAGTTCAGAGGCCTGTAGCCGCCACATCTCTTCCCGGAGATAGCTACTAGTGCCCTAGCTAGTTTTATTTCCATTCTGTCTGTAAGCAAATTTCAGTTCTTTGATATTAATGAAATGAAGTGTTATTTCCGCTACATCTCTGTATTTATGGTTATGTGTTTATTTTGTTGCGTTCCTGCATGAATCGGGATCAATCATGGAGAAACCAAGCAAATTTGATGTTGGAGAGGAATGGCAAAAATTTTTGTGTTTCAGCTCAATGCGCCGCGCACCAAGCTCTATGCGTAGCGCACTTTTGCAGGAGGCTTTTGGAGGCCTTCCCGGTGTCCAAATGGGGCATGGGATAGCTCGTTGGAAATATTATTGAGTCTACTTTCCAACCCAACTAGAATTTTTCAATTTGGAGCTCATTTAACTTGTCAAAAATCAAATCTCCCAAAACTGGTCAAAATGAGCAGAATGACGTTGCCTCAAGGAAGAGTGTTGTTGCAGTCAACTTTTGAAGGTCTTTCTCAACTCCAAATTGAGCTCATGATATCTCATTGGAAATCTATTTGTGTCTAGTTATTATTTGACTCATCAACCAAGTCATTTGGCCAACCAAGCCAGGAGAAATATTGATTTTCCCAAGGTCACTTCAGAGGTGCATCAATTCTCCTAAGGCGAATGTATTTTTGAAATTTCTCTAAAACCATGACACCTGTGTAAAAAGTGAAGGATTTTTTTCTTCCTTGGAATATTTTGGACAACAACCTCTCTCAGTTTTCCCAAATTCATCTTTTATTTCTCTGAAACATCATTTGAGTGAAACCTATCCCGATGTGTGGAACAAGGGATTTGTCGAAATGAAGCGAAATGAAGGGGATAAGGGGCTTCTAAATTCTTGAGAAAATTTTGGGAAGTAGGGAGGGATATTAGGAAGCAGGGGAAAGTGGAATTTCAGAAATTGAGTGAGGGGAAGGGGTCCAAAAGGGCAAAACACAGGCCTAGCCTAGAAAATTGCCAAGTTGTAGCAAGAAACTAGGGTTAGTGTGAAAATGAGGAATTTGGGGGATCTCAGTGATGGGAAATGTTTAATAAGGTAAATTAAGGATAGAGGAAGGTGTATGAACATCAGGATACAAGTTTTTCTAATGATTTGACCATCCAAGAGAAATTACCTCCAAAACCCTAGGGGAGGGAAATGAACCTTACCTAGGCACAACTGAAGCATGAACAAGGTGTAAAATGACCCAGTGGAACTTGAAATGATGATGACAGCCCTCTGAATGATGGTAAAATCAGCTGAATGGTGACATGGACCGACATTTGGACAACTTTGACAGGAGTAAAAGCAAACCCTAGACCTAATACCTAGTGACCAAATTTTGTTTGAAGACTCTCTGAAATGGAAAAATTTGACCTTGACACCTTAAAATCACCTTGTAAGAGCATGTTTGATCACTGGAGGAAGGCTGCAAAGGCTGACACTAATAGATTCGACTTGTCGAGATGTTTTTGTTGATATATGGCATGCCATGTAATTCTTCACAGTTTGAGAGATACTCATGTTTGAAGCTTGTAACCTCAGTTAGTGGGCTAAAACCCCATGGGGTTGTGGCATGGGTCATTGAAAATTCAATAAGTAATATTTTTTAAGCTCCTAAAATCCCTCCCACTTTAACTTGTTGAAACCCCTCTCAACCTAAGCATTTATATAAATTTTGATCCTCATATCCTCCTTATGTAGGGATTTCGCTACCTGAAATAGTTCATCGTGGAATTTTCGCTCTAAATTTTTTTCTACGAAGTTTCAGAAGCTGAAATTTTTATGAGGTGAAGCCGAAATACTGAGGAAGCTCCTGTAAACATTTTAGATCAAGGTGCACAATATTTTCGAAGATATGATCTGTGGAATTCAGTGTTTTTGCAGGCTCCTAAACTTCATCTCAAAGAAGTGACCTTGGGAAAATCATCATAACTCTCTCTCTCTTTGAGTATCAGATTGGAATTCTGTAAAAAGTGGAAGATAGTGCATAGACTTTAGTTTTCTCTGTATCAATTTTAAAGCCTAATGAAGAAACAGTGACACGTGGCACTCATACAAGTTCGCTCTACTGAACTAGTCCATAATTAGGTCATTGTGAGAGATTGGGCATAACTCTCCCTTGAAAAATCCAAATTGGGTCAGACCTATGGCATTGGAGAGAAGACTCAAAGGACTACTACAGAGCCAAAAATCACATATTGGGGATCCGAAATAACAAAGATACACCAAATTCAATATTGAGCTCCTAGAAGGCAAGAAAAAGCTAGATCATGTGTTGTCAAGGGCTGCAAAGGACCAACCTTTCTAGGGAAGCAAAGCAAAGAAAGGTGCAATAGAGGGTAGCATGACAAGAGCAGCAATCAAGGTGCAAAACAGCAGCAAGAAGTTCATCACATGAATACTTCAAGTGGGCAGCACTGCATACAGTCATTGTAAAGGTATCATTGTACTAAGTCATTATAAATACATCATTGTAAAAATTGTACTAGTGTCACTCTGCCAAGAGTTGAAGAGGCAATTTCGAGAGGTCTAGGATCATCATTAGGTGGTTGTGTCATAGTTTGGGTTATGGTCTATCGTGTCTTATTCTTCTACATCATTCTATATCATTGTAAAGTGGACCATTTTCCTTGGTACGGGAGTCCATTCTTCTTTTATTCTTCTATAGGGTGGTAGGGTGGTGCTAGGCTGATGCATGAAGTCACCAATAGGTTCAAGTCTGTGAAAACTTCGAGGTGGTAGGGTGGTGCTAGGCTGATGCATGAAGTCACCAATAGGTTCAAGCCTGTGAAAACTTCAAGGTGGTAGGGTGGTGCTAGGGTGAGTTGTAGCTCATTAGGTGTTGGAGCATCCATTCAGTTGACTACTAAAGAATCTCGGGCATTGGGGCGTCCATTCAGTGGGAGCTAGAGAAGAATTCTTTTCTAGATTCTAGGAAGTTGGAGCTTTTTTTTCAGTTGGAGTTGAATATTAAAGAATTATTAGAAAATAATTCAGGTGGTTTTTGTCCCAGAGAGGGTTTCCACCTTAAAAACTGTGTGCATTTGTGTTCCTTTTGTTTCCAGTTGTCAATGTACAAACATTGATAATAATTCAAGATTAACTAATGCTCTAATTGAAAGAAATATTGATTTAGTCCCCCTCTCAGTATTTCCAACAATTGGTATCAGAGCTTGGTTCCTTCAATAGCAGTTTAACAGCTGGGAGGAGGTCATGGAGCATACCAAGAATGGTGTACCTCTGTTCAATGAAAATAATTATGCATTGTGGAAAGGAAGAATGGAGGTCTATCTCTTGGCGCAAGGTTACAAAGTATGGGACACTGTTCAAAATGGATTTACATAAACCGCAGATGAACAAGGTAAGAAGAATTTGGTAAATGATGCAAAAGCAAAGAACATTATTATCAGTGGACTTATTGAATCTTCTTATCATGAGGTGTTGGGTTGTAAAACCGCCAAAAAATTATGGTACAATCTTGAGAATATATATGCAAGTGACTCAAATGTCAAAGAAGCAAAGCTTCAAATCTATAGAGAAAAATTTGAGCAACTCAGAATGAAATAAGCTAACAACATCATTGCATACTTCCAACACATTGATGAAATAACCAACGCTCTGGAAGGATTGGGAGAGCCTGTTGACGAGAAGACTATTATACGAAATATTCTTAGAACGTTACCAGGGAGATTCAACCCAAAGGTATCGGTCTTAGAATATAGTGCAAATTTGGACAAACTCATCAAAGAGGAAATACATGGAGTTCTCATAGCATATGAAATGAGACTTGATGAAGAAGAGGGTACTTCACATCTAGAAACTGCGTTCGTTGCATCTAAGAAAACCAATAAGGAGAAACAACCTTCAAAGGCACAAACTAGCACCTGAGAGTCTGAAGAAAAGGAAGATGATGAAGAAGGTATTTCAGATGGAGAATATGCTTACTTTATGAGAAAACTAAAAATTGGTAAGGGAAAATTCAAGGGTAAACTTCCATTGATATGTTTCGGCCGTGGTGAAGTTGGTCAATTCGCAGCAAAATGTCTGAACATAAGTGATGGAAACTCAAAAGAAAATAAAGGCTTTAAGAAATTCAACAAGCAAAGAAAAAATAAAGGATTTAAAAGGAAATTTCTCTCTAAATAAGATGGCTCATCATCCGATGAAGACAATGACAGAAAGAAGCCAATGAGAGAGTATTGTTTATGGCCAAGCACATTAAACAAGAGGTATCAAACAACGAAGAAGAAGAGATGACCATAGAATAATTTTCTAAGCAGGCAATCAAGCTTATAAAAGAGCTCAAGGCTTAGAAGATCTGTTCCAATACACTTGAAGAACAAGTTCAAGGTCTCAAAATTGAAGTTAAAGAACACAAATGTATTGAAGAGTCACTTCAAAAGAAGTTGGAAGAAATCAACCAAGAAAGGGAAGAATTAGAAGCCAACAGCTCAATACAAGAAGTGAAGAAGGGAAAAATTGTCCAAAACTATGCCAACAGCTCAAGGGCATTGGAAGAACTCATCAACAATCAACGATCTTACAACAACAGAACTAGCCTCGGTTACAAAGAAGAAGAAGCAGGACCTTCTACAACAAAAGACAATGAACCTATGAGATCTGACATGCATGTAGACTTCATTGGACAAGATTCGCAAGAACATCCTTGAAAGACGATTCCTCGACGAAGATTTCCATCTAGGTACCAACATATTTTTCATGGCTATTGTTATTCATGTGGAAAATTTGGTCATAAAGCTATAGAATGTCACACGTACCATAGGAACCAATACAATTCTAGGAGATCTTTAAAATATGAACCTCCTAGGGCTCAACGAAACATCAATAGATTTGAAAATTTAAGAATAATATGGAATGTTACAAATGTCAGAATTTTGGACACATAGCCAGAGACTTCAGACTTGAAAATCCTCCAGAAGAATCTTCGAAGCCACAAAACGAACGAACATGGAAGAAGAAGAAGACTGATAATTGTGCTCCCACTCTCAAGGCTCAAAACAACAAAGATGTGTGGTATGTTGATAGTCGTTGTTCAACGCATATGACTGGAGATAGAAAGAAATTGTATCTCTGAAAGAGAATAAGGATGGAATCGTGTCCTTTGGAAATGATGGATCTTCAAATGTTATAGGATCAAGTACCATCACTCTCAGAAGCAAAGATGCTCTAGCCAATAATGTTCTATTGGATGAAAACATGAATCACAGTCTGCTCAGTGTTGGACAAATGTGTGATTAAGGACACACAATATTATTCAACTCCACAAAATGAGAAATCAGGAAAGGCAGGTATGGTGAAATTGTGGCTATAGCAAGTCGAGCTCCAAACGACATATATTTTATGGATGAAGCAACTAAAGCAGGTCTAATAGGTAAAGAGGATGATATAATATTTGGTAGCAATGATGATTGACTAAGTAATAACTTTTTTACAAAGATGCAAAGTGAGTTTGAGATGTCTTTACTTGGTGAGCTGACATACTTCTTAGGGCTTCAAATATCTTAGCAAGAGAAAGAAATATTTATATGTCAAGCCAAGTACATCAAGGAAATGCTCAAGAAATTCAAAATGGAAGATTGCAAACCCATCTTTAATCTGATGGTAATAGGTTGAAAATTGAGCATAGACGACTCATCTAAGGATGTGGATCAAAGGTTGTACAGATCTATGATTGGTAGTCTTCTATATGTAACAGCCTATCGGCCAGATGTTATGCAAGTAGTTGGACAAGTAGCAAGATTCCAAGCAGCACCAAAATAATCGCATATTATTGTCGTCAAATAATTCTTCGATATCTAAAGGGAATAACAGAATATGGCTTGTGGTATCCCAAGGGTAACAATCTCATTATTCAAGCCTTTACAGATGCAGATTGGGAAGGAAGCATTGATGATCGTAAGAGTACTCGTGAAACATTGGAATATATTTTCCATAAGCTTGGGATTCTCCCAAGTTCTCATTAGATTTTCCTTATTCATAATATAAAGGGGGAGTGGAAGTGTGTACATGTCCGCAGGATGGTTATGTTTCAAGGGGAGTTACACTTTTTCATTGATGTCAAAGGGGGAGATAATGTTGTAGGAAGAGGTGTCATGATCGCAGGGGGAGTACTTGTGTTTCCATCAATGCCAAAAGGGGATATTGTTGATCAGTGGTTGTCATTTATGTCAACCCAAGCAGCACCAGGAGATACCCCAATGTTGCATGGTAATTTTGACCTAAAAAATTACTATATTCTGGGTCAAGAATATTTTGTATGGCTTATGCTTGTCAAGATGTTTCTATTGATATATGGCACGCCATGTAATTCTTCACTGTTTGAGAGATATTCATGTTTGAAGTTTGTAACCCTAGTTAGTGGACTAAAACCCCATGGGGTTGTGGCACGGGTCATTGAAAATTTAATATTTAATAATTTTTAAGCTCCTAAAATCCCTCCCACATTCACTTTTTGAAGCCCCTCTCAACCTAATAATTTATATAAATTGTGATCCTCGTATCCTCCTGTTGAAGCCTAGAAAATCTCTGCTTCAAACATCGGGGAAAATCGCCCGGTCGGGACCTTAAGACAGCTCCTTTTCCGATTGGTATGGTGGCTCCGACTGGATTTAAAGGACCAGTTTCCTTGTAACTAAATGGATTGGATTGGATGGGTGGAAATGGGACTAAATTAACTGAAATAAAACTATCTAATTTAAGCTAAATACTGATAAAGAAATTCTAACACTAACCCGGGTAATTATATGTGAATACAACTTAAGATTGTTTCAATTCAACAATAACCATGAAAATGTATTATTAATTAAATTGAAATGTGCAGAAATAAACAAAGATAACTCTGTTTAAGAAATTAAACAGAGTTATATAAGCATATTGCATTCATCATTGTATACCATTTACATGTAACTATGAAAAAAACGTTTCAATTATACTAAAAAATGATATATAAAAGAAAGCGTTGTGAAAACCAATATACATATAAATGATAGCAATTTTAAACCGAATATCATAAGACAAAAGAGATCAACAGTGAACAGATAGAAATACCTTGTTCATCTTGAAGAGTTTCAAATGCAATCTGATACTCTATCCAGTAACTATGATGCAAAATCAAATTCCAAGGTACAGAAATGCAACACTTCAAAGATAATTCCGCATGAAAATCACCAGATGTGATCCTTTTTAAAAAAAATATAAGACAATGGAGTACAGAAATGCAATCTCCAAGTCCAAAAATATTAAGATCCAGGACCCCTCTCTAAATGCATGAGAGGGGTTTAAATACTACTTAACTAACTCTAAAAATAGTTTATTACAAAAATTAAGGATTCGGTTCAATGACCGTCCATTTCCTAGGCTAAAATACAGTGAAATTAAAACTAAATCTATCTATCTATTAACTTGATCTTTAAGCTTGCAGGCATCTAGCATAGTTTTGAGAAGATGCGGTTGACCGACTTCAGAATTCAACTATCCTGAAAAGACAGAGTCGGCAAGCATAGGAGAAATCTTCTCTGTAGCATTGATGATAGAATTGAGCGCACTATGCTAACTGTGTGGCTTCATCAAGTACATCCAGTATGAGTCCCAATTCAATCTTGTCAGCCCTTGGATGGATTTTGCTCTTTCTTCTGCCTTTTGCTTCCATTCTGTTTGCAGTTGGTTTACCTGTGGGAGATATCCTGGAACAGTTTCAGGAATCAAGTTAGCTTTGTGTAAATTGTCATTTACACAATCGGTGAGAGTGTTTGCTGCTGTAGCCGCCTCCTCTGCTGCCTTTTCTGCCCTTCTGATTTGTGCATCCCAGTTATTGAACAGTATTTCTTTATGGTTTTCATTAATGATGGGTGCACCATCTTTTCTGCCTTCTTTTGTCTTTTTCCATGTCAGATAATCATTGATCTTTTCATTAATAAAATCATAATCATTTCATAAATCTACGACATGATTTGTGATTTTATCACTCTCTTGGCACAGAGAATTCCATTGCAAGATTTTTTGGCAGAAAACTTCCTCTTGTTGCAGTAGTTGATTGTTCAAAGAGATGGTTTCTAAAATGAATTCTGGAAGCTTAGGATCATCTTTATGCTGATCTTGGATAATCTGTATTTGTTTGTCTTTATCGATAGCAGGATTTTTTGATGTCTGTTTGCATTTCTTAGAAGTTGTTGTTGTAACTCTTCAAAGTTTGGTATGTGTCTATTGGCACGTACACCATTGCAGTGTTCTTTCATTGCGGAAGCTTTTCTTGTTCTTCTTTTTCATCCAACAAAAGTTGTATCTGTTGCTATCAATTGTTGCGAAGCATAAGCTCCACATTATTTGAGATAATAAAAGACGTGAGATTATGAGTAGGCTGTAGCGAGATGCTGCAAAACATCTACTTGTTATAACCCATTAGTGCACTTTCTATTTTTTTCTCCTTTCATTGTCTCTTTACTACTGCTTTGTATTTTGGGCTATAAAATACATCTAGAGGAGGAATTTCCTCTACATTAAGTACAATTTCAGAGGAGGGTGTGATTGGTATGTGCTCTGTTACTGCGGCTGCGCTGCTTGTTCCTGTGCTCAAAACTTTGGTTGTATGGACAGGGGTCTGTACATTCTGTCCTTCTACATTAATGAATTGATTAAAGGTTTCCCATTCTTTATCTAACTCAATGGTGACTGGCTGTTGCTGTACATTGGTTGGAGGAGGATTTGTCTGTTGAGAAGTCAAAATTTGATGTTGAGTAAACTCTTTAGATTGTGCAGAATCTTTAATGGATTCTTCCATTTTATCTTCCTTTTCTTTAGACTTATTGGAGTGTTCAGAATCTCTGTCAGATTTTGATTTAGATTTACCTGTACTTGAACTGCCGTTAAGACTAACACTAGGAGTTTGTTCCCTTACGGACTCTAAGCGTAGATTATCCAAAGGAATAGGAATTAGTCTCATTTCTCTGTAAAGCTTGAATTCCTGGAATTCTTCTGGAGATAGCTGAGCTTGAGCTGAATTCAAAACTTCTTTGAATGAATTTCTTGCTTGGAACATATCATCAAAAAGATCCTGTTCCCCGGAAAATTCCCTTACTTTGATTGCATTGGTAAAATTCTTAACAATATCATTTGGGTCGAATAACCTTCTTGAGAATTTGAACAGCTGTAGGCATGTAACGTTTCCTATCTCTTGAAATGCATGACCAATATCAAACAGTGAAAATGTTCCACATTTTATGGGAAATTGTGGCCAAATGCCCTTTTTCTTCTCTTTTAAATATTTTGTTATACCTCCCTGGCCACAGGTCTGATAGGCAATTTCCCGAGCTACAAGTCTATCTGGAACATATAAGGGTAAAACATGGGGAGAAGCATAACTTCCAAAAACCCTAATATAGGTGAACAATTCTTCTCCAAACCATCTCGCGACGGGGAGAATATCAACTTCTGTTTCTGAGGATAACCTCGGGGCATCCTTATTATACAATGTTCTGTACAATGGCAGCATTATTCCATGAAAAATTTGATAAAAATGGGAGACAAACTTAGACTCCCATAGTTATTTATGGTACACATGAATGGGAAAAGGGTCGTGGATAGTCCATTTCCGGCCCATCACAGGGAATTTAGAGACATAGCAGATGGCGTCCATGACATAAACATATAAATAAAAAGGCGGATAAACCCGCTGGGAAACATTTCGTTTAGACCGGTAGTGAAAAATAGCAGTGGTGAGATTATCAGATAGGATTTTGGCCCAGTCTACAATTGTAGAATTAACAGCCGCATTCAACAAAGGAAGCCATTCGGGTAAGATCATATTTATGTCGGGCTTTCCAAAAAGCCTGCATAACATGGCAGCAGTAAAACAATAAGGAGAGGTAAGTGAACCCGTGTTGTACATACCTTGTTTGTTTTTCTTCAATGGTTCACTTCTTTTGGTCCACTCCTTTGTGCATTCTGCCAAATTTGAGTGTTCTTTGGCAAACTCTTCCATAAATTTCTTGTTGAAAGTCGCCTGAGGTTCTGGCAGCTTATACACTAATCTCAGATCTTCTATGGTGAATGACCCGATTAGCTCTTCAGATGGAGTTCTGAATTGTCTGTCTGAAATATTTGTGCTATCCAACACCCATCTCACCATGTTTGTATATGGGAGAATCCTTGGCCTGGCTGCTATTCTATGCAGAAATGAGCAAGCCAAGTCTCTAAGGGTTGCTTCGGACGTATTCTTTGAACCTGCTGTAGCTGCAACTTTTATCACCACAGGGTTTTCATCTTCTAACAATTTATACATTCCCTCCCAAGTGGATATACCGGCGTCCTTGTTACAGGCGGTGTCTGCATATAGCGAAGCCATTTCTTTGTTCTCAGAACTTGAGCTCTTCTCCTTCTTACCCATAGTGTTTAGCGGAAGCTTTGTATAGTGGTTTGCTCCTTCGTGCCTGCGTTTTACGAATAAATGAGAGTAATGATATAAGAAAGGTGATGAGACTGTTTTGAATATGAAAGTGGATGAAATATAATATTTTAATTGTGAAACGACTTTCAATCTAAACACAATCTCATTTCACATTAATAATCAATCCAATCATTTAATATAATCATTAAAGCGCATAATGGATTTGACATATGGGAAGATTTCCTTGGGATAGCGCACCTATATGAATCTGCGACATTGCGATCTGCGATTTGCTACACAATATCGCAATATCGCAATGTCGCAATATCACAAAATGAAGTCATCGCAGTCATAAAAATAGCGGAAATTGCGCAATAGCGCAAAAGCGCAAAATCACAAAAGCGCAAAATCGCAAAATCGCAAAAGTGCATATTTAATAAGAGCGCAAAAGATATTCATTAATCATTTCTGTTTTCTGCGCTATGCGATCTGCGATCAATGCGTTTTATATATACTATTTTTGTTATGAATGCGCTATCTTGTTTCAAGAGCAATTTTATTATAATCTATCATAAACTTAAGTGTTTCTAAATATTCTTTCTAAGGGATTTCTATAGGTTTATGATAGAAAGTTTTATTTGAAAAGGCAAACAAATCCTAACTGATTTTTTTGGATTTTTTAACTAAGGGTCCTCATTTATTTAGTATTATTACTAATAGTAAATAAAAGGGAGGTTGTTGCTGGTCACAACAATTGGCGATTCACTGAAAGAAACAGTTATCTCTGAAAAATAAAATGAACATTCTATCTTTACTAAGTAAAGGTTTTTAAAGATATCTAAAGAAGGTGCTCAACTCGCTCTGGGGACTTGGGCAGTAGCTGAAGTGATTAATGGGACTGTTTATGTTTGTGAACAACCAGCTTTTGTGTAATTATGCTCTTTATTTCTGTTCTGTTTATTTTGGACTTATAAAAACTTGAAACATCCTACTATATTGAGTCCAGAACTGTTTTCCTTATGTAAGGAGGTTCTGGGCTCCCTTTTTGTTCTCTGATATACCTTTATATAGGGCTGGGATAGTTTCTACTGCCAGCTCTCTCATGATTGATAGTACAGCTATGGCTGTTGTGCGCCCTCTCTTTCTGCTCTCGTCCTCTTTCGGGTGATGATGAGCTAAAAAGAGACGCACTGGTGACTGCTATGGGTTTTTTTATGGCTTTAGAGGTGCAAACATCTTCTCAGGTGTTTTAGCAGCCTTGATTCCACTCCCTCTTGTTAAAGGGGATGGCTCTATGTTAGAAATGCTATGCATATGCTTTGAAACTATCTATTTATAATAGAAAGTTCGTTTTTTTTCTGTGGAAAAAAAATAAAAAATTTAAAGATAATGAAAACTATCTTAAGATAATTCAAATAAAATGTCACTATGAAAAAGAAATAAAAATCATCTCATAATTTCTTTCTAGTTCTTTAAGAAATAAAAACATTTTGGGTTATATCAAGCTTTGATTGGTGTTAATAATGAAGTAAGTGGATCTCTCCAAGTTTTGGTTTTATAATATACTCTATTGCCATAGGTATTGCCTCTGCTGCCAGCAAATGTTCATAGTCTCGACAGGGTTACCTTTAAACCATTAACCATTCATTGTCCCATCCAACTAAAATTATGACATTTTTAAAAGATAAATTCATAAGACCTATTATCTCATGTTTTTTGTCTTTTATTTATTTTTATTTTAAGAGCCATTGTTCTGGTTTGGCAGTTAGTTAATAACAATGCCATTCACTATATAATTAAACTGAACAAGCTAGCTCGTGATGAGACCCCTTGTCTTATATTTATAAGCCATTACCCTGTTTTGGTATGCAGTATTGGTAATGTCAGTTTTATTACTCCTTATGAACATGGTAAGTCGGCTCGTGATGAGACCTCTTATCTCTTAAATTTTTTGTATAATTTCTTAAAATTACATTCTAAAAAAATCACAATTTAAATGGATGGGGTGAAATAGTTTTATCCTTAAGAATCAATGGATGACAATTTTCAGAGTTTTTTGAATTCCAAAACTTTGAAAAAAATCTATACTTTGATAGATAACCTTTCTCTGCTTAATAAACTTTATAATGATTTACATTTTCCTCAAGTTTTCAAAAGATCATGTAAATGATTGAAATAATATTTTCAAAGTTTAACATCTTATTTTAAACTTTTCAAAAACTGTGATCATTACTTTAAAAATTCTTATTTACACAAAATAAATATTTATAATATTTTTCCGAAGAAATTTTTTCAAATAGTAAATAGTCAATCAGAGACTCATAAACAACCTTTATTTGTAAAAACAAAAACAATCAAAAACTTTGCAGAAAGAAATATATACAGTTTAAGAAGGGGTTACCTCCTTATGAAAAGAATTTCTTCAAGATAAGCCCATTTACAGGAAGAGGCTCTCTCTTACCTGTTAGATCTTGGAGTATGAATGTATTTGAGCTTATCTTCTCAACGATCTGAAATGGTCCAAGCCACATTTTCTGAAACTTGGTATGTTTACCTTTTTCTTCGTGTGCTTTATCCCATTTCAAAACGAGATCACCAATTGAAAAAAATTTTGAGCCGGTAGAACTTGCATCAAAAGAAGATTTTACAAGCTGTTGATGTTTTTCATGAGTAATTTTTTCTTTATCCCTATCTTCTTCTAATTTAAGGATTTGATTATATCTCAATTGAATGGATGAAGAGGGATTTTCTTCAATAAACTGCACTAGGGCTAATGATGGAAGAGTTAAGTTTGATGGTATCACAACTTCTTTTCCATAAACCAGATTGAAAGGTGAAGTCCCTATTGAAGCTTTTTCAGTGATACGATCAGCCCATAACGCAAAGATTAAAGATTTGTGCCAATTCTTTTGATTTTGATCAACGGTCCTTTTAATGATTTTGATAAGGTTTTTATTAGTGAATTCAGCCAAACCATTACCTTGTGGATAATAATTTGCTGAATATTTTAATTTAAAACCTCTTTTGACTGCAAATTCAATTAAACTATTTTAAGAGAAGTAAGATGCATTATCAAAAACAAGAGCTGGAGGTACACCAAACACAGTTCATTAATTAGTCCTTAAAATCAACTAATTGCATTAAGAGTGTTTCTGTGAGAATTGCCTCTACCACTTTGTAGGCAATCGGTTGCGGTAAGGACTGCTTGTGTTTGTTTGAAGAGGCAAGTACCTATCATACGAAATGTCAAGCCCCAGCTGTTGAAATAGTTGCTCAATAGTTCTTGGACTGCAAAGGAAAAGGTTTTCCTTTGTCTTCCATATGATTTGACAAATTTGGCACTGTAATGATAAATAGTATCTTACAAAAAAGATGGCAGTATGCTTAATGTGAGTGATATTTTGCTTATTTAATGATATCCTAAAAACAGCTCTTTTGGTCAATACTTTAATTCTGCAAAACCTTTAAAACAGTCATATAATCTTAATAAGTGAATCATAATTTTCTAATAACACATTATCAATGATCTCATATTTAATAGCCTTTAACCTTAAAGCGCGTTTACTCTTATAGCTGAGATTAGAAGGAGCATACCCATTTCTCAAGTAATAGATAAGGTCAGTATACTGAGATTCGAAATCTGTGACACTTATTTGACTTACTTGAATATCTTGATTTGAATCTTGATTTTCTGGTATATTATGAGCTCCTGCCAATAATCTGCAAAAACCTTGTCCTCTAACAATCTTAGCTGGTTTAATATCAATATCATATTCTTGCAAGGCTGTTACCCAGTTAGCTCTCTTTTCTCCTACTTCTTTTTGAATTAATAATTGCCTCACTGCAGAGAATGGGACAATGATTTTTGTATGTGTCTTCAAGAGAAAAGGTCTGAAATGTTTGATTGATTTAAACACAGCAAAGGCTTGTTTTTCAACGTCGGAATAATTAAGCTCAGCTCCTTGCAGATTTGAGCTAAAGAAATAAATTGGTGCTTCGATTTCTTGATCATTGAGTTGTGTTAAAACGGCTGCATAAGATGTTTCAGTGGCCAAAGTATACAAAGTAAAATCTTTAGAAAAATCTGGGGTATTCAATGCTGGTGCATTAATGATCGCTCGTTTGATTGAATCAAAAGCTTCTTTTTCTTTATGCGCCCATTTGAATATTGAATTCTTCTTGATCATATTTTCCATAGGTAAAACAATTAAAGAAAAATCAGGAATAAATCTTTTAACAAAATTGATCTGTCCAAGAAATGATTGCATGGATTTTTTGTTATGTGGTAAAGAAATATCAGAAATTTCTTTCATTCTATCTGGATCAATATATATACCATCTTTTGACACAACAAATCCTAAGAGTTTCCCTTCATCTAAAGCAAAGAAAGATTTCTTTGGATTTAAGGAGATACCAAACCTTCTACATCTTTCAAATATTTGTTTTAAATCATTTAGATGATTGGCTTTCTTTTTTGAAAATACTGTTATGTCATCAAGATAAACAACAACTGATTTATTGATCAGACCTTTGAATGCTATGTCCATGGCTCTTTGAAAAGTTGCTCCTACATTTATTAGAACAAAAGGCATTTTTTGATAAGCATAAGTTCCCCATTTTGTTCTGAAAGTTGTTTTCAATCTGTCATCTGGATGAACTAAAACTTGATTATAGCCCGAAAATCCATCAAGAAAAGACATAAGTTCAGAACCAGCTACCTTTTGAAGTATCTGTTCCATGGTTGGCAATGGGAAATTGTCTTTTAAACATGCCTTGTTTAAATTTATGAAATCAATACAGATTCTTATATCACCATTCTTCTTCCTTACAGGTACCATATTGGAAACCCAATTGGAGTGCCTGACTGGAAAAATGATTTTGGCTTTTAAAAGTTTATTAAGTTCTGAATTGATTTGACTTTCGAGATTTGGATGGATCTTTCTCAACTTCTGTTGAACAGGTTTAATATCAGGAAGCATTGGAATTGTATGTTGAATAATCGAAGTATCATATGTTTTTAGATCATCGTAATTCCAAGCAAAAACATTTTTATACTTGTTCAGTAGTTTAATGAATGCATTCCTTTCCTCTGGTGTTAAATTGAGTCCTAAGTAAATGTTTTGAGGTTTAGAATCAGAACCAAGATTTACTAATTCAAACTTCAAAGTAGATCTTTGAAGTTTCGTATTAGTGACTTTCTTGAATCTGTCTATAATGTCATATAAATCCTCTAATTTAACAACAGATTTTGGAATGGGGGTTTTATTACCTTTTGAAGCAATTTGTAAATCATGATCATATTCGTCAATAATTTGCTCATCATATCATTTCTCTGAAGTCATGAAATTTATAATATCTTGATCATGACAGAATAATCTCCAATTTGTAACATTATCTGGGACAGATGGACGAAAAATCAATTCTACAGAAAACCTATCAGGACTACAATCTTCAGCAGGGAGGAGTTTAGATGCAACATTAGCTAACAAGTCAGCTGATGTATTCTGATTCCTAGGAATAGGAGAAATATTGAATGCTAAAAAATGAGTAGTGAGGTCTTGTACTAGGGTTTGATAGTGTTTAAGATGTCCTGAAAGGCAATGAATAGTATTCCTAACTTGTTTAATGACAATTTCGGAATCACCAAAAACTTTCAAGTATTTAACATCTAACCCTATAGCTTTATAAAGTCCTTGAACCAAGGCTTCATATTCTGCGGTATTGTTAGTACACTCAAATTCTAATCTACATGACAGCATAGTTTTTTCCCCATTTGGATCGATTAAGATGCATCCAGCTCCAGCTCCATCACTAGATTTTGATCCATCAAAATATAATGACCAAAATAAAGACTTATCTACAATTACATCAGAAATATTTACAATTCTGGAAGAATCAGATTGTGAAAAATTTTCTAACTGAGAAACAAAAGTATTTACAGAAAAAGATGATTGAGGAGCTTTGAAATTTCCAAGGAATGATTCAGCAGAATAACCTCCAAGAATATTGTTGTTGAATGCTACAGGTTCATTAGGTTGTTCAAATTCAGTGACAGTGTGCATCATATGTTTTTCTCGTTCAATTTTGATTTGATTTGGTTTCCCTTTGTAGGGAAGCCACATGTGTGAATAATCGGTTGAGATATAGCCGTTAAGTTTCGCAGACCAGTCCCTGCTCAAGATTAATCCATAGAATTCAGGAATATCAGCAATTAGAATATCAATTCTTTGGACAATCCTAGGATCTGAGGCTAATCTGATAGTAACTGAATTGATTTCTCCTACCACTTGGACTTTAGAGCGATCCAACTGAATGATATGAACTGCTGATTTCTGTGGTTCAATATTCAATTTGGCACAGACAGAAGTAGGCATTATATTGGAGGAAGCTCCAGAATCAATCAAACAATTGTGCAGATTTTTATTGTACATCTCATAAGTCAAAAGAAAATGAGGAGTTTGAGAATTTGACTTTTCCCCAATGAGCACAGTATCAGTGGCATCTACCTTATCTGGTGGCTTACCAGTTCCTCTTGCTGCTTTTGCAACTACACCGCTTGGTAAAGGAGCAATTGGTGTAGCATTTAATTCTTTCAATAGCAACTTTTGTTGGTGTTTTAGTTTGCTGAGTTCATGTAAGGAAATGTTGGCTTTGATCTTTTTCATGTCTTCTACAATGTTGTATTCCATAGGATCTGACACTACTAAATTTTTCGCTGTTGATGTGAGAGGATTAGAAGAGGATGGCTGATTTTGAGTAGGTGATGGAGAAGTTTTCTTCACAGTGGGTTTGTCTTTGGTACTTGGAGTTGTAATTTTCTTTTTAGGAACTGTTTGCACTAGTTCTGCTGTAGATTTACTCCTAGTACTTACAGGCATAGCTTCTTCACTATCAGAATTAGGGAGAATAAAATCTCACATTCCATTCAATTCAGCTATTTCTTCATTTTCGTCTTCTTGATCTGATACTATAGATGTATCTTCTTCTTCTTCCTCTTCTTCTGATTCTGCATTAGAGATTACATTAGGAGGTTTAGATTCAACTTGGTTTCTTCTGAAATTTCGGAATGGTTTCTTGGTTGAAGTTTCAGCCACTTGTTTTTTAATTTCAACCCTTTCATTTGACATGGTTTTAAGAACTTTTTGTAAACCTTCCATGTCATATGGATCTTTGGCCTTTTTCTTTGAATCATCTCTGAAGCTGACCTTCTTTGATTTCCTTTCTTCAATAGCTTTTTTCTTTTCCAGAGAAGTAATACGTTTTTCCACTGCAATAGCTTCTTTCATATTCTCAACTAATGTAGGCTTTGCAGCTCTGTCTACAAAAATTGCTATGTTTGAGGGTAAGGCAGTAATATACCATTCGATTCTGACTTGCTCACTAGGTTGTGAATCTGTATGAATTTTGTTCAAGAGTTTGTTGAATCTAGCATTGAATTATTTTATAAGTTCCTTGGGTTCTATTTTCAAATTTGAGAGATCATTGAGTAAAGTTGCAATTGATCGATCATCTCCAAATTTGGTCAAAAAATGATCTGCAAAAATGTCCCAACTTGTTATAGATCCTGATGGTAATGAAAAATACCATGATCCTGCTACTCCCTGAAGAGTATATGGGAATAATCTAACTACAACATCTTCATGTATGACTCCATTCAAATTAATAGGCAGCATAAAATTATTGATATGTTCTTCAGCTTGAATGTTAAGATCTGGGCTAAACTTTGGAAGCCATTTTCGAGGATTGTCTGGTAAATCATGTAAAGGTGCAGCCATGTTGACTGCTTCTGGAGTAGACCATGGTCTCTGTGCCATTATTGGGAGGACTATTGGAGGAATAGTAGAAACTGGTGAAATTTGAATAGAAGTGGTTGGAATAGATGATTTTGAAATTGATGAGGATTGAGTAGAAGATGTTTGTGGAGATGATGATTGAAGAGATGATGATGAAACAACTGCACTTTGTTGAGTTGTGCTTTTGGAAAAAGGTGATTGAATATGAGATGATGAACTTGTATCACTTTCTGTTTCTGATTGAATTCTTTTTGTTTTGCCCTTACTAGGTAAAGGAAATTCTTTCGGAGGAATACCAAGTTTTTCACTTTGCAACCTAGTAAGAGGTTTTGAAGGAATAAATTTTGAGCTTACACTACCTTCAGATATTTCAGACTCTTCCAAAGATAATGAGAATCCTTTCAATTTATGAATTAGATCTTGAACTTCAGGAGACTCAGGATGTTGTTTGTCTGAATTTTTTGAGATTTTGGTAGTGGGTGTTTGAATATTTTCTGCAATTTCTTCTCTAGGATTTTGAATTTCAGAAAAAATTGAAGAAGTTAATGAGGGTGTTTTGCTCTCAGAATGGCTTGTGGATAAATATTTACTTGCCATTCATATCTCAGGCCCTCCTTCTAGCGCCAAAAATTTTGAAGCCTAGAAAATCTCTGCTTCAAACATCGGGGAAAACCACCCGGTCGGGACATTAAGACAGCTCCTTTTCCGTTTGGTATGGTGGCTCCGACTGGATTTAAAGGACCAGTTTCCTTGTAACTAAATGGATTGGATTGGATGGGTGGAAATGGGACTAAACTAACTGAAATAAAACTATCTAATTTAAGCTAAATACTGATAAAGAAATTCTAACACTAACCCGGGTAATTATATGTGAATACAACTTAAGATTGTTTCAATTCAACAATAACCATGAAAATGTATTATTAATTAAATTGAAATGTACAGAAACAAATAAAGATAACTCTATTTAAGAAATTAAACAGAGTTATATAAGCATATTGCATTCATCATTGTATACCATTTACATGTAACTATGAAAAATAACGTTTCAATTATACTCAGAAATGATATATAAAAGAAAGCGTTGTGAAAACAAATATACATATAAATAGTGAAATTTTGGCGAATATATACAAAGACAAAGATCAACGAGTGTGTGGAATAGAAATACCTTGTTCATACGAAGAGTTTCAAATACAATCGATACTCTATCCGGTAACTATTTGACAAATTCCAAGAATGCAATGCAACACTTCAAAGATAATTCGCATGAAAAATCTTGAGATGTGATCCTTTTCAAAAAATATATAAGACAATGGAGTACGGTAATCTAAGTCCAAAATATTCTTCTGGACCTCTCTAAATGCATGAGAGGGTTTGATCATGCTCTAAGTGGTTTTATTACAAAAATTAAGGATTCGGTTTAATGACCGTCCTTTTCCTAGGCTAAAATACAGTAAAATTAAAACTAAATCTAACTATCTATGAACTTGTTCTTTAAACTTGCACGCATCTAGCATAGTTTTGAGAAGATGCGGTTGACCGACTTCAGAATTCAACTGTCCTGAAAAGACAGAGTCGGCAAGCGTAGGAGCAATCTTCTCTGTGGCATTGATGATACAATTGAGCGCACTGTGCTGACTGTGTGGCTTCACCAAGTACATCCAGTATGAGTCCCAATTCAATCTTGTCAGCCCTTGGATGGATTTTTCTCTTTCTTCTGCCTTTTGCCTCCATTCTGTTTGCAGTTGATTTTCCTGTGGGAGATATCCTGGAACAGTTTCAGAAATCAAGTTAGCTTTGTGTAAATTTTCATTTACACAATCAGTGAGAGTGTTTTCCGCTGTAGATGCCTCCTCTGCTGCCTTTTCTGCCCTTCTGATTTGTGCATCCCAATTATTAAACAGTATTTCTTTATGGTTCTCATTAATGATGGGTGCACCAGCTTTTCTGCCTTCTTCTGTCTTTTTCCATGCCAGATAATCATTGATCTTTTCATTAATCAAATCATAATCATTTCGTAAATCTACGACATGATTTGTGATTTTATCACTCTCTTGGCACAAAGAGTTCCATTGCAAGATTTTTTGGCAGAAAAATTCCTCTTGTTGTAGTAGTTGATTGTTCAGAGAGATGGTTTCTGAAATGAATTCAGGAAGCTTAGGATCATCTTTATGTTGATCTTGGATAATCTGTATTTGTTTGTCTTTATCAGCCAGGATTTTTTGATGTCCTGTTTGCATTTCTTGAAGTTGTTGTTGTAACTCTTCAAGTTTTAATTGTGCTTCCTTATTGGCCTGTACCTGTTGCAATTGTTGTTGCAGAGCTTTTATCTCTTCTTCTTTTTCATCCAACAAAAGTTGTATCTCAACTGCTTTATCAATTGTTGCAGAAGCATAAGCTCCTGTTATTTGAGATAACTTAGTGAGATTATGAGTAGGCTCTGTGGCAGGATCTTTCCACAAAACATCTACTTGTTCTGCTTCAGTAGCAATTGCACTTTCTATTTTTCTCCTTTTACTTTGTCTCTTTACTATTGCTTTGTATTTTGGGCTATAATATACATCTAGAGGAGTAATTTCCTCTACATTAAGTACAATTTTAGAGGAGGGTGTGATTGGTATGTGCTCTGTTACTGCGGCTGCACTGCTTGTTCTTGTTCTCAAAACTTTGGTTGTCTGGACAGGGGTCTGTACATTCTGTCCTTCTACATTAATCAATTGATTAAAGGTTTCCCATTCTTTATCTAACTCAATGGTGACTGGTTGTTGCTGTACATTGGTTGGAGGAGGATTTGTCTGTTGAGAAGTCAAAATTTGTTGTTGAGTAAGTTCTCTAGATTGTGCAGAATCTTTAATGGATTCTTCCATTTTATCTTCCTTTTCTTTAGACTTATTGGAGTGTTCAGAATCTCTGTCAGATTTTGATTTAGATTTACCTGTACTTGAACTGTCGTTAAGACTAACACTAGTATTTTTCTCCCTTGCGGGCTCTAAGCGTAGATTATCCAAAGGAATAGGGATTAGTCTTCTTTCTCTGTAAAGCTTGAATTCCTGAAATTCCTCTGGAGATAGCTGCGCTTGAGCTGAATTCAAAACTTCTTTGAATGAATTTCTTGCTTGGAACATATCATCAAAAAGATCCCGTTCCCCGGAAAATTCCCTTACTTTGATTGCATTGGTAAAATTCTTAACAATATCATTTGGGTCGAATAACCTTCTTGAGAATTTGAACAGCTGTAGGCATGTAACGTTGCCTATCTCTTGAAATGCATGACCAATATCAAACAGTGAAAATGTTCCACATTTTACGGGAAATTGTGGCCAAATGCCCTTTTTCTTCTCTTTTAAATCTTTTGTTATACCTCCCTGGCCACAGGTATGATAAGTAATTTCCCAAGCTACAAGTCTATCTGGAACATATAGGGGTAACACATGGGGAGAAGCATAACTTCCAAAAACCCTAATATAAGTGAACAATTCTTCTCCAAACCATCTCGCGACGGGGAGAATATCAACCTCTGTTTTTGAGGATAACCTTGGGGCATCCTTATTATACAATGTTCTGTACAATGGCAGCATTATTCCATGACAAATTTGGTAAAAATGGGGGACAAACTTAGACTCCCATAGTTCTTTATGGTACACATGAATGGGCAAAGGATCGAGGATAGTCCATTTCCAGCCCATCACAGGGAATTTAGAGACATAGCAGATGGCGTCCATGACATAAGCAGATAAATAAAAAGGCGGATAAACCCGCTGGGAAACATTTCGTTTAGACCGGTAGTGAAAAATAGCAGTGGTGAGATTATCAGATAGGATTTTGGCCCAGTCTACAATTGTAGAATTAACAGTCGCATTCAACAAAGGAAGCCATTCGGGTAAGATCATATTTATGTCAGGCTTTCCAAAAAGCCTGCATAACATGGCAGCAGTAAAACAATAAGGAGAGGTAAGTGAACCCGTGTTGTACATACCTTGTTTGTTTTTCTTCAACGGTTCACTTCTTTTGGTCCACTCCTTGGTGCATTCTATCAAATTTGAGTGTTCTTTGGCAAACTCTTCCATAAATTGCTTGTTGAAAGTCGCCTGAGGTTCTGGCAGCTTATACATTAATCTCAGATCTTCTATGGTGAATGACCCGATTAGCTCTTCCGATGGAGTTCTGAATTGTCTGTCTGAAATATCTGTGCTATCCAGCACCCATCTCACCATGTCTGTATATGGGAGAATCCTTGGCCTTGCTGCTATTCTATGCAGAAATGAGCAAGCCAAGTCTCTAAGGGTTGCTTCAGACGTATTCTTTGAACCTGTTGTAGCTGAAACTTTTATCACCACAGGGTTTTCTTCTTCTAACAGATTATATATTCCTTCCCAAGTGGATATATCGGCATCCTTGTTACAGGCGGTGTCTGCGTATAGCGAAGCCATTTCTTTGTTCTCAGAATTTGAGCTCTTCTCCTTCTTACCCATAGTGTTTAGCGGAAGCTTTGTATAGTGGTTTGCTCCTTCGTGCCTGTGTTTTACGAATAAATGAGAGTAATGATATAATAAAGGTGATGAGACTGTTTTGAATATGAAAGCGGATGAAATATAATATTTTAATTGTGAAACGACTTTCAATCTAAACACAATCTCATTTCACATTAATAATCAATCCAATCATTTAATATAATCATTAAAGCGCATAACGGATTTGACATATGGGAAGATTGCCTTGGGATAGCGCGCCTATATGAATCTGCGACATTGCGATCTGCAATTTGCTGCGCAATATCGCAATATCACAATGTCGCAATATCGCAAAATGAAGTCATCGCAGTCATAAAAATAGCGCAAAAGCGGAAATTGCACAATAGCGCAAAAGCGCAAAATCGCAAAAGCGCAAAATCGCAAAAGCGCATATTTAATAAGAGCGCAAAAGATATTCATTAATCATTTCTGTTTTCTGCGCTATGCGATCTGCGATCAATGCATTTTATATATACTATTTTTGTTATGAATGCGCTATCTTGTTTCAAGAGCAATTTTATTATAATCTATCATAAACTTAAGTGTTTCTAAATATTCTTTCTAAGGGATTTCTATAGGTTTATGATAGAAAGTTTTATTTGAAAAGGCAAACAAATCCTAACTGATTTTTTTGGATTTTTTAACTAAGGGTCCTCATTTATTTAGTATTATTACTAATAGTAAATAAAAGGGGGGTTTTTGCTGGTCACAACACCTCCTTATGTAGGAATTTCTCTACCTGAAACAAGTCATCATGGAATTTTCACTCTAAATTTAGTTCTACGAAGTTTCAGAAGCTAAATTTTTTATGAGGCGAAGCCGAAATCCTGATGAAGCTCCTGTAAACATTTCAGATCAAGGTGCGCAATATTTTCGAAGATATGATCTGTGGAAGTCAGTATTTTTGCAGCCTCCTAAACTTCATCTCAAAGAAGTGACCTTGGGAAAATCGTCATAACTCTCTCTCTCTCTCTGAGTATCAGATTGGAATTCTGTAAAAGGTGGCAGATAGTGCATAGACTGTAGTTTTCATTGTATCAATTTTAGAGCCAAATGAAGAAACAGTGATACGTGGCACTCCGTACAAGTTCGCTCTACTGAACCAGTCCATAATTAGGTCATTGTGAGATATTGGGCATAACTCTCCCTTGAAGAATCCAAATTGGGTCAAACATGTGGCATTGGAAATAATTCTCAGAGGAATACTACATAACCTAAAATCACATATTAGGGATCTGAAATAACAGAGATACGCCATATTCAATATCAAGCTCCTAGAAGGCAAGAAAAAGCTAGATCATGTGTTGTCAAGGGCAAGAAACCAAGGTACAGAAACCAGAAACCAAGGTACAGAACATCAGCAAGAAGTTCATCACATGAATATTTCAAGTGAGCAGCACTACATACAATCACTATAAAGGTATCATTGTAAATACATCATTGTAAAAATTGTACTAGTGTCTATCTGCCAATAGTTGAAGAGGCAGTGTTGGGAGGTCTAGGATCATCATTAGGTGGTTGTGTCATAGTTGGGGTTATGCTCTAGTGTGTCTTCTTCTTCTACATCATTCTTTATCATTGTAAAGTGGACCATTTTCCCTGGTACTGGAGTCCATTCTTATTTTGTTCTTCTATAGGGTGGTAGAGTGGTGCTAGGATGGTGCATGAAGTCACAATAGTTTCAAGCCTATGAAAACTTTAGCGTGGTAGGGTGGTACTAGGGTGAGTTGTAGCTCATTGGGTGTTGGGGCATCCATTCAGTTGACTAGTGAAGAATATCGGGCGTTGGAGCGTCCATCCAGTGGGAGCTGGAGAAGAATGTTTTTCTAGTTTCTAGGAAGTTGGAGCTTTATTTTCAATTGGAGTTGAATATTAAAGAATTATTAAATAATAATTCAGGTGGTTTTTGTCCCGGAGAGGGTTTCCACATTAAAAACTTTGTGCATTTGTGTTCCTTTTGTTTACTGCTATCATTGTATAAACACTGATAATAATTGAAGATTAACTAATGCTCTAATTGAAAGAAATACTGATTCAGGCGCACCCCCCCCCCCCCCTCTCAGTATTTCCAACAATTATAACTATATGAGATTTGTATGGATCTAGGGAGAAAATAGTGGATATCCATTAATAGGTTAGCTTCTTATGTTCTTGTAAAAATAGGAGAGTCTTTTCCTCTCAAAGGCATGTGTAAAGTTTGAGAAATACTCATGTTTTGAATAAAGAAATTGGATTTGGCACCATGTTCATGAGTGATATTCACTTTGATTTGGTTATGCTTGCATTTGGAGCCTCTCAACTTTCCATTCTCGTGTCCTTTGGATTGGACGTATAATGAATGTGACATGTATCATATTATCTTCATTTCCTTATGTCTAGTTTAAATTTCATTTATGTGTTTTCATAGATTAAGTTTTATTGCTTTCATATGCTCATTTCATTTATGTGTTTTTGAAGATTAAGATTGATTATTTCACTTTGCTTTCATTTCATCTGTATAGTTAAGATTGCATTGTTTTGAATTTCATATATTTGAATTAATTTCTTGATTGCCATTAGAATAGATTTCATTTCATCAGTGGACCTGTGTTTTTCAATTATTGCAAGCATGATAGATTAGATCTCCTACTTTCCTAGATTATATTTCATTTCATGTCATTAGCATAGATTTACTTTCTTGTCATTAGATTAAGTATTCCGAAAGTGTGGTGTGATTTGCTGCTTTCTAGAATAGATTTATTTTCATATCAATTGTCATTTTTTCATTTAATAGATTAAGATTTTTCTTTCGAAATTGGAAATCTATCTCTAGCACATATGGTGCATGTGTGCCTTGCAAGTCCATGGACCCCCGAGTTGATAATTTATAAAAATGAATCTAAGTAATTAAATTACCTCTACAAAAGGAAAGGATCAAGTTGGTCTTGCAAGTCAACAAGAACTAGGAGTTCGCCGAGAAAGAAATCGAGAAAAAAACCGACCCCAAGGAGCTAGAAATATATGAAGATTTGGATACGAGGGTTAGATTGATCATCCTATATGGTGTGAAGGATCTGATAATACCTCATTTGTCCAGGAAGAACAATGCACATGAGATGTGGATACCTCTTCAGAATTTGTTTCGTAATAAGAACAAAAATCAGGTACTAGTATTGTAGGATAAGTTGAAGTCCACCAAGATGATAGAGGGTGAAGGAGCGACTTCGTATCTGACAAGGTTGTCTTAGGTCAGAGATGAGGTTATTATCGTAGGTGTGACTATTTCATATAGTGATATGGTAAGGATTACCTTGAAAGGGTTCACTAAGGAATGAAAGCCATTCATCAAAGGGATTGTTGCCAGAGAGAATTTTCCATACTGGAATAGGCTATGGGACGACTTCATTTAGGAAGAGTTGCGAGACGAGGATATTCATCCAATAAAGAGGGCAGATGAGGACATGGCACTTGCAACATGAATGAAGGGTAAGCAGAAGAAGGACTTGAGTAAAGCCAAGTGTTTCAACTGTGGGGACATGGCTCATTTTTGGTCGAGATGTACGATGAAGAAGAAGGGAGATAAAAGGAAGAGGAAAGGGAAGCATTACGTCGGTGTTTCCACTTCAACTGAGATATATTATCTCACTAGGAGATTTGAGGAGGAGGAATTTTTTATGATCTCTCATTTCTTTCAGGGTACTATCAATAAGGATGGATGGTATGTGGACAGCGGTGTGACAAAACATATGACAGGGTCACAGGTGGTTTTTGAGACTCTAGCTGAATGGGACTCGAAGATGCACATGGTGTTGGGTGACAAGAGCTAGTTGTAGATTCGAGGATTTGGTGTTGTTCCATTCAATATGGATACAGGACGAGTGATGTGGGTCCAAGATGTACTATTTTTACTAGGACTCAGATATAACGTGATATCAGTCTTGATGAACGATAAAAAGGGGTTTGAGATCTTGTTCCAGGATGGGAAGGCGAGACTCAAACCTAGAGACTCTAGCTCTGATGGGAGTGTGCTTGGAGTTAGAGAGCATGGTCTCTACAGGTTGATGGGCAAGCCTGAGGATCATTGAAATAATAAGAAGCAAGTGGAGCAAGTGTAGGTTCCAGAGAAGCAGGTTCAGGTGCAGGCTTCAGAAGGGCAAGTACAAGTTTCGGCGAAGAAGGTTCAGATTCTAGAAGCTCATAGGGAGTTGATCTCTAGTCTGAGGTTGTAGGTTCAAAGGGATAATTTGCAACCCAAAAAGAGTGTCTGGTCAATGGGGGGCAAGGGTGCTCCTATAACTGCCAAGAAAGAATCATTGAGATATTGGAAAGTGATACATGAGAAGAAGAAGAAGCAAGATGCTTCCAGTGATAGCGACACTTCCGAGAGAGGCGTAGGTCATACTTTAGGGATTGCTGCAGTGGTGAGAGCCAAGATTTGGGCTAGTGTTGTGATCTGGATTTATGCAGGAATCCAATAATATTCAGAAATAAACATAAACACAGAGATGCAGCGGGAATAAAACTTCATTTAATTAATAACAAATGAATGAAATATGCTTACAAACATAATGGAAATAAACTAACTAGGGCGTTGGTAGCTTATCTCTGAGAAGAGATGTGGCAGCTACACGCCTCTGAATTGTGTTATAATGAGGCTTGAAGGCCCAGTTATTGTTGGGAAAAAATGGAAAACCGTAAACATCCAAAAACCTAACCCTGGGAGATGAAGCGCCAAAATTATGGACCCCATGTACATCAACTTCCCGAGGACGTAACTTTTGCATATGATATTTTTTTGAAACGCTCATCGTTTAGGGCCTCAAAACGGCTCTGGCAGTTAAGGACCCGAAAAAACTGCTAAAAATAGTAAGTTGTACTGAAACTGAAAAAAATTAAAGAACCGATGGTGGGGATCCAAATGGAATAGGTAGGTTGCCACCAATATCCACCTAGATCATTCCTCCCCCCTTAGGAAGCAATGGTCCCCATTGTGTTGAGTTCCTCCATTGGATGAGGAAAATTATGCTGAACTTTGTATTGGATTTGTCGAATATGTCATGGACTTGCTAGATGCGTTCAATATATTTGGTTGCTTTATTAGTCTCGGACAGTACATGTGTGGATTTTGTCTATGTTGTCACATGAGGTATGGAAATATCAGGCGGCGGCATGCTTGGGGTTAGATCAATGAAGTGCTTGACCTGATAGTGTAGAGGAACCTTTGTGGGTGAGGAGAAAATGTCCTTGTATTCCTCCACAAATATTTCCATCCGCTGTTGTTGTGCAGGGGATCCCTGTTTCGAGGTTGTGGCCACAATCTTATTCTTGTCTTGTGGGCAAATAGTAATGTAAATAAATTTCGTGGTTTGGGAAAAAATGTTACTACGTTGTTTTGCAGTAGTCAAAGAGATGGCAGGAGGCGGTACTACCTCTGGTATCTTGTACAATTTATTTCCCAAAGTAATAAAAACACCACGAGTCCTAGCCTCAAAGATAGCATGTTGCCTCCACAAGTATCGTTGGCTCAATAATGCATCAGACACATCAAGAGGAGCAACATCACACAGTACCTCATCCGTGAATGGCTTGATGTTCTACGAAAGGCGGCACTGCTAGTGGACGCGGAAATTTCTTCCTTGGTGAAGACACCCAATGGTATACGATTGCGGGTGTGCTATGGTTGGTATATCGAGCCGCTTCACGACCTCTGATGAAATGAGATTCTTTTGGCTTCCGCCATCGAGAAGGAATTGCAATGGGGAACCCTTCACCCACATCTAGGAACGGAAGAGGCGCTCCCCCTCCTTTGGATCCTCGGGATCCTCCCTCTCGAGCTTGTTCATGGAAAAAATGGAACTAGGATCTGCATCAATGATCTACTTCCCTTTGTCATTGCCCATTTCTGGATCTGACTCAGGATCATAACATGCATTTGATTCGAGTGCTTTCAGTTTGGCCACTAGCGATTGTTTTCCTCGAAACTCGTTTGTACTGTGAGTGGGGTTGTTATGAAATTCACACCACTTCCCTGTGTCCTTCTTTCAATTTGTGGTGTTGTTCTGAATCACCCCACTTTGGCTCTGATCCTTGTTCTACAGTTCAGGGGCACCTTTCCCTAGCTTTGGATTAGTGGATCCAAAGTCTCACTCCTTCTTAAATTTCTGCTTGATCTTGGCAACATAACGATATGTCGTGCCAAGCGAGGTAATGTCGAAGAACACAATTTCCTCCTGAATGTATCTGTGCAAACAGTTGCGGTACTTGAGCACCAAATTTCTCTCTTAATCTTTAATACCCAACTTTGTGCGCAAGGTATGGAACAAATTCATCAATTCGTGCACATATTGATCCCTTTGTTTTCGCAGCGTGGTCCATTGGATGTACTTTTCCTCATAGCTCCCCAAAGGGTAATATTGTTCCTTGATGTCATCTCGAAATGAATTCCAAGTGAGTGTGACTGAGAACATAGAGGGTTCCCTCTCGTCCTTTTGCTCACAGTAGGTTTCGCACCAGTCTTTGACATGGGGGGCAGCTTTGAGGAGTGAAAAAATAATCTTTTCTCGATCGTAGAAATCATGGACGGACAAATACCCTTCCAGCAAATTCAACCATCTATCTACGGCGTTTGCATCTATATGGCCTTCAAATACAGGATTATCGAAGTTGACCTATACCTTGAAAGTAGAGGTGCCTCTCGAGTGGCCGCTAGATGTATATGCGCCGTCGATGGGCAAGAGTTGAAGGATCTGGGAAAAATTATACATCATCGCATTCCTTTGTTTCTTGAGGGCCTCCTCGAGAAATAATTTGATAGCATCTCCTGCTCCCTCGTCTTTGTTTTCTTCTGCCATGGGAGGTCGTTGAGGTTTGTGAGGCTGATCTTGTAAGGGTTCAACTAGATCGAGCCCTAACTCCTTATACTCTGACCTCGTTGGAAACATGCAAAGAAAAATAGAGAAAGAGCAGACTGCTCTGATATAAGTGATCCGGATTTATGTAGGAACACAATAATATACTAAATAAACATAAATGCAAAGATGCAGTGGAAATAAAACTTCATTTCATTAATAAAAAATGACTGAAATATGCTTACAGACATAACGGAAATAAACTAGCTAGGGCGATGGTAGCTAATCTCTAAGATGAGATGTGGTGGCTACAAGCCTCTGAACTGTGTTACAATGAGGCTTGAAGGTCTATTTATTGTTTAGAAATAATGGAAAACCATAAACATCCAAAAACCTAACCCTAGCAGATGAAGCGCCAAAACTATGGGCCTCGTTTGGGTAAATTGGTACATCAACTTCCCGGGGACGTAACTTTATCATGTGATCTCCATTTGACGCGCTCAATACCTCGTTAGAATCTATCAGAGGACTACAACTTTTGACATGAGCAACATCAAAGGAACTTCCATGTTTCTCTCAATTTTCCAAAAAAACGTTGCTTAGGGCCTCAAAACAGCTCTCGAAGTTTAGGACCTGAAAAACTGCTAAAAATAGTAAGTTGTGTTGAACCTGAAAAATTGAAAGAACCGATGGTGGGGGTCCAAATGGAATAGGTGGGTGGCCACCAATATCCCCCTGGATCATTCCTCCCCCCTTAGGAAAAAAATGGTCCCCATTGCATTGAGTTCCCCAATGGGATGAGGCAAATTCTGTTAAACTTAGTATTGGATTTGTCGAAGATGTCATGGACCTACTGGTGGACGTGCTTGATATGTTCAATAAATTTGGTTGCTTTATTAGCCTAAGACAGTACCTCTGTGGATTTCGTCTGTGTGGTTTTGTAATATTCCTTTTTGGGGATTCTCAAGATTCTATGTCAGAGATGGGCTACAGAGGCATTTACTGGTTATGTCACCTTTGAAAAGAGGGTGAGAACCAGAGGCTACCTGGCCAACTGTAGACTCTGCCTATAGAACTTGGAATAATCCCTTTCAGGAATCTCAACAAGGTCTTAAAAGAAAATGTTGTATAAGAAAATCTGAGCAAGAATAACGCATATCAGGGCTGGGATCCCCTCATTTATTTTGTATGTGACTTATATACAGAAATTAAACTGAAACAAATCAGTTTAGGCACATTAAACAGATCTCCCAAGATCAAGACTAGCTAGAAATCAGCCAAAGAGAAAGGTTGTTGCAACATGAAAACCCCAGCAACTAGAATTGCGCATTTTTGACTGAAGCTTAAAGGAGGACAGCGAAAGATCTGATACTTCAGATATATAACAGTAAATCAGATTTATATTCAAGCTTATTGCCTCTACAACAGATTACAAAGAGAACTAGGGCAAAATCCCTTCGGAAATTAGAGCTGCAAATAGGAATAAACTGCAGAAATACATAGACAGCGTTATTTTTCAGATGGTTCAGCTGTTGTACATTACATTTCAGATCTCTGACATATATATGGATGAAACATCAGATCTAATACAGATCTGGAAACTATAAGACCTTAATAACAAGATCCAATTGGAATTACATCAAAATATTGCATAACAAGCTGTAGATCTGAGTTACAAATTGCAATGCTGCAGAAAACCCAGAAATTTCTGAAGATAACTTTTATTGCTGAAAGAGATCAGATCTATAGAGACATGGATCAGAAACCCAATCCACGGATCACCAAGGGAAGGCAAGCCTAACACCAAGAGATCTTCCTCCAAACTGATAGCAAACTGAAATAAGAAAGCCCTCTCACAAAATAACGCAGTATTGAGCAGAAACTGCGCAGAGGGTGAAGGAGACTGAATAACTGGAATGAAATTACAGATCTGATACAAAATATGGATCAGCTATCTCTTTAGAGGCTAAATAACATACTCCAACAGAGAAAGCCTCTCAAAACTAGCTATATCTAAGCAGATCTAGAACACCACTTGCTCCAAAAGATAGCAGCAGCAAAACCCTCAATGGGCCAGCGCTGCTCATGAAAGAAGAGCTTGGTCTCAAACCAGATAGTGGCCAACTTCAGCAAAGAACTCCTCCATTGATCCTCAAGGGAAGAGATGAAACCCCTAAACAGGAATTCCAATCACAATCCTCCACTAAACAGCAGAGAATGGTATTTGCCTAGCAGACAAATACTTTAGAAATATGATCTATAAACAACCCCTTCATGTTACTCTCCTCCTTCTTTTATAACATGAGAAATCCCTTGCAAACCCTAAACCACTTTGATGATTTAGCCCTCTTCACATTAGTGGCTCCCTTCTAGAACTGCGCAGTCCCTTTTGGAGATACAATGAATCTAGACAGCGCAGTTGACTTGGTCAAGGTGGACCTAATATTTGGCTCAAACCTCTTTCACACCTGCAAGTGTCTATTTACATAGCCCTAATTTGCCTTTGTTCACATGGGCATTGATTTATTCAGACTTCTTAGGAGTTTTACATGTCCTCCTTTATTTATTTATTCATAAAACATAAATTAAATCTAAATTGAATGTCTCCTCTAAGCCAAGGCTAAGTAGGAACATTACAGGTCTCATGAGGAATGGCAATATCAGGCGGCGGCGTGCCTGGGGTCAAATCAATGGAGTGCTTGACCTGACAATGTAGAGGAACCTTTGTGGGTGAGGAGAAAATGTCCTTGTATTCCTCCATGACGTTGTCCATCTGCTGCTACTGTGCAAGGGACCCCTATTTGGAGGTTGTGGCCACAATCTTCTTCTTGTCTTGTGGGCGAATAGTAATGAAAATAAATTTCAAGGTTTGGGAAACTATCTTACTGCGTTGTTTTGCAGTAGTCAAAGAGATGGAAAGAGGCGGTATTACCTCCGGTATCCTTTACAATTTATTTCCCAAAGTAGTAACAACAACACGAGGCCTAGATTCATACACAGCATGTCCCTTCCACAAGTATTGTTGGCCAAATAATAAATCAGACACATCAAGAGGAGAAACATCACACAGTACCTCATCCGTGAATGACTTGATGTTGTTCTAAAAGCGGCACTGCTAGCGGATGCAAAGATATCTTCCTTGGTGAAGCCACCCAATGGTATACGACTGCAGGTGTGTTATGGTCGGTAAGTCGAGCCACTTCATGACCTCTACTGAAATGAGGTTCTTTTGGCTTTCGCTATCGACAAGGAATTGCAGTGGAGAACCCTTCACCCACATCTGTGAATAGAAGAGGCACTCCCCCTCCTCTGGATCCTCAGGATCGTTCCTCTGGAGCTAGGTGGTGGCAACAATGGCACTAGGATCTGCATTAATGATATGCTTCCCTTTTTCATTGGCCTTTTTTGGTTCTAACTCGGGATCAGAACATGCATCTGATACAGGTGCCTTCAGTTCGGCCACCAACGACTGTTTGTCTTGACACTCGTTTGTGCTGTGAGTTGGGTTGTTATGAAATTCACACCACTTCCCCGTGTCCTTCTTCGGATTTTTGGTGTTGTTCTGAGTCACCCTACTTTTTATTTTCCCCTTGTTCAGCGGTTCAGGGGCGACTTTCCTTGGCTCTGGATTTGCGGATCCAAAGTCTTGCTTCCTCTTCTTAAATATCTGCCCGATCTTGGCGCAATAGCAATATGTCATGCCAAGCGAGGTAATGTCGAGGAACTCCATTTCTTCCTGAATGTACATGTGCAAACCACTGCAGTACTTGAGCACCAAATGTCTCTTTGAATATTTAATACCCAACTTTGTGCGTAGGGTATGGAACAAATCCTTCAATTCATGCACATCTTGATCCCTTTGCTGCCGCAATGTGGTCCATTGGGTGTACTTGTCCTCATAGCTCCCCACAAGGTAATATTGTTCCTTGATGCCGTCTCGAAATGATTTCCAAGTGGGTGTGGCCGAGAACATAGAGGGTTCCCTCTCGTCCTTCTGCTCACAATAGATTTCCCACTAGTCTTTGACATGGGGGGCATCTTTGAGGAGTGCAAAAGATCTATTTTCTCGGTCGAATAAATCATGGACCGAGAAATACCCTTCCAAAAAATTCAACCATATATCTATGGCATCTGTGTCTATATGGCCTTCAAATACAGGAATGTCGAAGTTGACCTGTACCTTGAAAGGATAGGTGCCTATTGAGTAGCTCCTGGATGTAGATGTGCCGCCAGTGGGAAACTGTTGAAGGATCTGAGCAAAGTTATACATCATCGCGTTCCTTTGTTTCTTGAGGGTTTCCACAAGAAATAATTTGATAACATATCCCACTCCCTTGTCTTTCTTTTCTTCCACCTTGGGAGGTCGTCGGGGTTTGAGAGGCTGATCTTGCAAGGGTTCAACTAGATCGAGCCCTAACTCCTTATACCATGACCATGTTGGGGACATGCAAAGAAAAATAGAGAAAGAGCAGACCGCTCTGATACCACTGATCCGGGTTTATGCCGGAACGCAATAATATACAGAAATGAACATAAACACAAAGATGCAGCGGAAAAATAAAACTTCATTTCATTAATAACAAATGACTAAAATATTCTTACATACATAATGGAAATTAACTAGCTAGCTAGGGCGCTGGTAGCTTATCTCTGAGAAGAGATGTGGAGGCTACATGCTTATGAAATGTGTCACAATGAGTATTTAAGGCCTATTTATTGTTGAGAAACAATGGAAAACCCTAAACATCCAAAAACCTAACCCTAGGAGATGAAGTGCCAAAACTATGGGCCATATTTGGGTAAATTGGTACATCAACTTCCTAGCGACATAACTTTGGCATATGATCTCTGTTTGACGCGCTCAATACCTCGTTAGAAATATCTATCCGAGGACTACAACTTTCGACATGAGAAAAACAAAACAAAATTCCATGTTGCTCCCATTTTTTCCCAAAAAACACTGTTTAGGGCCTCAAAATGCCTCTAGAAGTTCAGGACCAGAAAAACTGCTAAAAATAGTAATTTGTGCTGAAACTAAAAAACTGAAAGAACCGATGGTGGGGGTCCAAATGGAAGAGGTGGGTGGCCACCAATATTCACCTAGATCATTCCTCGTCCCTTAGGAAGCAATGGTCCACATTGTGTTGAGTCCTCCATGTGAAGAGGCAGATTCTGTTGAACTTGGTACTGGATTTGTCGAAGATGTCATGGACCTGCTAGCGGACATGTTGGATGCGTTCAATAAATTTGGTTGCTTTATTAGCCTCATAAAGTACATGTGTGGATTTTTTCTGTGTGGTCGCATGAGATATGGCAATATCATACGGAGGCGTGCCTGGGGTCAGATCAATGGAGTGCTTGACCTGACAGTGTAGAGGAACCTCTGTGGGTGAGCATAAAATGTCCTCGTATTCCTCCACGACCTTGTCCATCTGTTGCTGCTATGCAGGGGAGCCATGTTTCGAGGCTGTGGCCACAATATTATTCTTTTCTTGTGGGTGAATAGTAATGAAAATAAATTCCCTGGTTTGAGAAACAATCTTACTACATTGTTTTGCAGTAGTCAAAGAGATGGCAGGAAATAGTACTACCTCCGGTATCTTGTATGTACAATTTATTTCCCAAAGTAATAACAACAACACAAGGGCTAGACTCATACACAACATGTCGCTTCCACAAGTATATTTAACCCAATAATACACCAGACACATCAAGGGGAGCAACATCACACGGTACCTCATCCGTGAATGGCTTGATGTTGTATCAAAGGCGGCACTTCTGGAGGACATGGATATCACTTCCTTGGTGAAGCCACCCAATGGTATAGGGTTGCGGGTGTGCTATGGTCGGGAGTTCGAGCCACTTCATGACCTATGTTAAAATGAGGTTCTTTTGGCTTCCGCTATTGATAAGGAATTGTAGTGGAAAACCCTTCACCCACATCTACGAATGGAAGAGGCGCTCCCCCTCCTCTGGAGCTTGGTGGTGGCAACAATGGCACTAGCATCTGCATCAATGATCTGCTTCCATTTTTCATTGCCCTTGTCTGGTTTTAACTCAGAATTAGAACATGCATCTGATTCGGGTGCCTTCAGTTCGGCCACCAGCGACTGTTTGGCCTGGCATTCATTTGTTTTGAGTGGGGCTATTATGAAATTCACACCACTTCCCTGTGTCCTTCTTTGGATTTGTAGTGTTTTTTTGAGTTGCCCTGCTTTGGCTTTGTGCCTTTTTTGCGATTCGGGGGTGCCTTTCCCTGGCTTCGGATTTTCAGATCCAAAGTCTCACTTCTTCTTCTTAAATTTCTCCTCGATCTTGGCGGAATAGCGATATGTCATGCCAAGCGAGGTAATTTCGACGAAATCCATTTCCTCCTGAATGTATCTGTGCAAACAGATGTGGTACTTGAGCACCAAATGTATCTCTGAATCTTTAATACCCAACTTTGTGCGCAGGGTATGGAACAAATTCATCAGTTTGTGCACATCTTGATCTGTTTGTTGTCGCAGCATGGTCCATTGGATGTACTTGTCCTCATAGCTCCCCACAGGGTAATATTTTTCCTTGATGCCATCTCCAAAATGAATTCTAAGTGGGTGCGACCGAGAACAGAGAAGTTTCCCTCTCTTTCTTCTACTCACAGTAGGTTTCCCACCAATCTTTGACATGGGGGGCAGCTTTGTGAATTGCAAAAGTAATATTTTCTCGATCAGAGAAATCATGGACTGAGAAAAACCCTTCCAGAAAATTCAACCATCTATCTGCGGCATCTGCGTCTATATGGCCTTCAAATACAGGAATTTCGAAGTTGACCTGTACATTGAAAGGAGAGGGGCCTCCCGAGTGGCTACTAGATGTAGATGCGCCATCGGTGGGCAGCCCTTGAAGGATCTGGGCAAAGTTATCCATGATCGCGTTCCTTTGTTTCTCGAGGGCCTCCTTGAGCAATAATTTGATAGCATCTCCTTCTCCCTCGTCTTTATTTTCTTCCACCATGGGAATTCATCAGGGTTTGCGAGGCTGACCTTGCAAGGTTGAGAAAGGCAATTCTGAGGTAACCTAAAACCATGCTTAGCCAAATAGCTAGCCCTACTAGGCAAGGAGAGGGCTCTCTCCGTAAGGATCACAGCCAAAGACGACTGTGGAAAGAAGATATTAGGCTAGGTATAGTAGCTCAGGGTTTTAATTGTTTTGATTTGGTTGTGCTGGATCAGAAGGAGAAAAACGGTCAGGGTAAGGGAAATTAGGTCAAAATTTGTAGGGTGTTCTATGGGGAAAGGTAGGTATAGTGGTTTATAACTTTAGCATTTTTAACGAGTGGGATGATCAAGACAGGTGAGGGGCTAGAAAGAGCATGGTGCAATCATGGGTTCTTTCTAAACTGAATAAATTTAACAGACTGTGAATGTCTACCCAAAACAGAGCATCTAAGAATGGATTCTACTTATATAACTTGCATACATTCACTTAGAATTTATTAAATGATGAATGAAATAAACAAAACATTATAAAAACTGAGCACAAAAGAAGAAACTGAAACTAAACACCATACCACATGGATCCCATAAAAATAGCTGCAAATTTTATTAATATTCTTGCTTAGAACTGATACAAAAGTGTGTCTCTTCAAAAGCCAAACATCCAACTGAGTCCAACCCCTACTAATGACTGAAAAAATACATCATGTAGACCACAAAACAACTCATACTAGCCTCAGGGAGTCGAATCCATGAGACGAGGATCAGTTTCCACCAAATGCTAAACAAGAATCTAAAGACTAGGAAGACCCAAAAACTTGCCTCTAAAAGAGAGGAAACTGATTCATTTGACCTCAATTGATGACTTACCTAATGTATCTACCTTAAATAAAGGTAAAAACATGACTTTTACATTCATCTTGAACATTTACATTTGTAAAATTACATTTCCAAAAGTGAAAAGTCAAATTGCAGAAGATTTGCTGAAGATTGTAAAAATTTACAATTTTCTGCCAAACGCACAGCATCCAAGTAGGAAAAATAGCTTGTTTTGAAAACTAGTTTTGAGTGCCTTCCCGGCATCATCCATGATAGCTCATTGGAAATATCTCTAAGTCTAGTTTCTATATATATCTTCATTTTTCAAAATGGTTTGGATTTTCCCTATCAAAAACCCAATATCCCAGGACTGGTAAACACGCAGCGACCAGGTCAAAAAGGAGGCAAAAACATGATTTTTAGGTGGTTTTTTGCATGTTTGAGGGACCATTTCTCCTCCAAATCTTCTAAAAATTGCTAGGGTTGATGTCCTCATCATTATGAACCTAATGGTGGTGGAAATTTGTCATTTAGATGTCCCGAAAAAGAGCGCAGCGTCCATCTCGTTGCGCCTTTAGCAAAATTTCTGTGTTGAAAATTGAAAAAACCTACTGAAATGAAAATAAGTGCAAAAATGTGCCAAAATTATGAGGTTATTTTCTCATTGAGTGCTTGAGGTATGGAGTGACACCTCAGAAAGTATGTCTAACTTCTCTTTCTTCTTTTTCTTGGTCAAAGTTTTAATTTTTGCATGGGCTCGTTTGAGCTTAGCCCTTGCAATTTTGTTCCTCATGGCGTAGTGCTTTTCCATTTTCCTCTGAATGTTATTGTCCTTTTGAGCAAGAGATGCTCCAAGTTTTTGTTGACCCTCTTAAGGATTGCTTATTTTTCTTTAAGAACTACATTGGTGATTTATTCCTCATCTTCCTCACCTAGGTCAATGAACTGAAATTCATGCTCTGTCTCATGTTTGCCCTCCTCATCATCAATGTTTGGCTCTATTACCTTTTCCTTACCTTTGTCTACCTATTTTGTTGATGAAGAAGGCATGGCCCCTTTCACTCCAAGTGAAGCAAACACATGCCTATAGCCTTTCTTGTAAGTTTTATGAAAACTCTCAATCCTGAACCAATCAAGCCCATGCTGCCTCAATATCTTCCTCACTGATTGATGACTCTTAATCATATTGTGATGATGATATAGGGTTATAGAAGGGTGAAGAAGAAGGATCAATATGAGGTGAATGAGGTGACTGAAGGTGACTTGGTAATGATGTGTGAACAGTCGGATGAGATGGAGGAATTGATGTGGGAGTTTGAGATGATGAAGGGGTGTTTAGGTCATGCTGACTAGGTGGGGTAGTAAAAATCTCATTTGATGTGAAGGAATCCCATGGAATTTTCATTTGATCAAGCTGATACATGACTATAATTTTGATGAGGGAGTGGTTGAATGTTCTCTTCTTCAGCCATATTTAATTTTAAATGTGAAACCCTAGGTTGAATGGAATGAGATGGAGGGAATGTAAAGTGAAAGGAAATGCTTTGGGGAATGGAGGGAATAGGAATGTCAATGGGAACCTAGGTTAGTGGAAACCCTAGGATTTGGAGGTATTAGGAATGGTATTGCTTTAGGGAATAGGGATATGAGAAATATACATGGAAATGGGAAGGGAAATAGGAAAATGTTTATAGGAATGTGATCAAAAGTGTATAACAGATTAGGGATTAGGTTTAAATAAGAATTAGGGTTTCTTGCCTTAGAAATAAGTTTGAATGACTATGAAGCAGAATAATCCATCAATGAGATGATGACTGGGCTACTCACTGATAAATGGAGATTTGAAGAACCCTTTTGTAGATATTTGGAATGAAATGATGGAATGGCAAGCTTTGAGAAGGTTTTTTGTCTTTTTCAGCAAACGCACAGCGTCCAGAGCAAACTCGCAGCGACCACTCTCAAATGCACAACGTCTATGCAACACCTTTTTTGCAGAGCACATTTGGAGGCCTTCTTGGTGTCCAAATTGGGCCCAGGATAGCTCGTTGGAAATATTATCTTGTATAATTTCCAAATATACCCTTTTTCTGTTTTTAGTTTATTTGCCATGTCAAAATTTTATTTTCCCAAGACTGGTCAAAAAGTTCTGAATGAGGGTGCATAAATGCAGAGTACTGGTGCAGACAACTTTTGGGGACCTTCCTCAACTCCAAATTGAGATCATGATAGCTCATTGGAAAGCTCTATCTGTCTAGTTATCATTTGAATCATCAATAAATTAACTTGGATACTTCAACTAGTAGAAAACTTGATTTTCCCAAGGTCACTCCAGAAATGCACCAAACCTCTTGTAGCACCTATATTTTTGACATTTCTATAAAAAAATGACACCTGTGTAAAAACTAAATGAGGTTTTTCTTCTTTGACCTATGATGGACAAACAACTCTCTCACTTTTGTCAAATTCATCTCTGTTTTGTCGGAAACATAGTTTAAAGCGAAACTGGCCCTATGAGTGGCAAATGGTTTGACTCTTGGAATGATTTCCTGGAAAATTATGGAGACATGATTGTTATGAGTTTGGAATGACCTCATACTTACTGATATGACCTACCTTATGCCTCCTTTTCTCATATGTCTCTGATTCCATAACAAACCCTAGCTCAGCGGGAGAGGAAATTAGGGTTTAGTGCTTGTGGAAAATGATGGCTTAAGCACCCTTGGAAAAAGACAACTCCCTTTGACATTTGATCAATTGTTGAAGTAGAAACTTTTTGTATTTGACAGTTGATGTGTTGGCATGTGGAACTCTGAGTTGGAAGCCTTGGGAGACTGAGTACTTATTACATTTGAACTGACCTAAAATTACATGAATAAAAATAAAATTACATCTTGGAATGAAACTCACACTTGAAATCAAATTACAACTTTGGAAACCATCTTGGAATGAAACTCACACTTGAAATCAAATTACAACTTTTGTGACGAAGGGACAGTTGCAGTGTGAATCTGAGTTTTCAGAGTGTCCAAATAGGGATTTCAATCACATGGTAAGATGCAAAATGGTCATTATGTTTCCAAAAACAAGTTATAATAAAAATTATGAGTTATATTCATCGAGTTATTCCATTTTAAAGTAGTATGTATATATGAAGCAACATTCAGAGCGGGTTCCCTTTGGAGACGTGCTCTCCCACCCCACTTTAGTAGGCACCTGCTTCACATTCATCAGTTTCAACATAGCAACATCCAACTTGGTTTCTTTGGATACGTGTCGTCCCACCCCAGGCTATGTAGGCACCTGCTACTTCATCAACAGTTAGCATCACAATTATGGGTCAACCGCACAAAATCTTTATCATCGATGCCCATTTTTTAGGCCACACATTATTAGTATCACAGTTGGTCACAAGCATTATAAGGTATCTTTATCCCCAGATATTTGTTTTTCATGGTTAAGGGTCATCCACAAACCCACACTTCTTCGAAGTCCATTTGCTAGGCCGCACACTGTCAGTATCACAATTGGTCACAAACATAGGGTATCTCTATCCTCAGATCTTCGTTCATCACAGTTATGGGTTAACCACAAAAAACCCTTCTCTTTAGTGACTCTTCTTATTCAACAAATGCTTCTCGAGAGGGAACTTAACGCAATGAGGACCATTTCTTCTTAAGTAGGGAGGACTGATTCGAATGGAAAGTGGCATCTATCCATGGTATTCATTCACCCATGGAATCTACTTGTTATCACTCCACTAGATTCCCAAGGCTAAGGAAGGAATCCCAACAAAGGTAACCACAAACTAAGCTTTTGACTTGATAGTTGTTGAGATTCAACAAGAGGATGATCCTAGTGAAAATTAAGCACCTACACTAGGTGGGGCCCGCAGGTTATTTTTAGGTGATATGTCTATTTTTAGAATGGTGAGCATGCTCTATTTATAGCAGGAGTCTAATTATAGATGGTTGAGAAAATTATATTTATAGATGATATTTTATTTTTAGATGCATGGGCAAAGTCTATTTATAGATTGCATGTCTAAAAATAGATCGCATGTCAATTATTAGTAGCCCTTAATAATAATTAGACAACAAATAATAATCTATTATCTTGAAGCACTTGATTTTAATTAACTGATGTGGCAAACCAGTTGACTGAAGGAATTACGAGTTCTAAGGTTGGTTGGTGGGACATGCAGAGTGGACTTCGTTGTAACTGAGTGATACAAATTTGTAACAGAGTTGGATGTACAGTTATGTGAGTTGTTATTTAGTTTAACTTAGTTAAGTGAGTTAAACTCAGTCAATGTGCTAGTTGTAACTAGTTGTAACTAAAGATACACTAATGAGAGATCAGTGAATTAATTATTTAATTAATTCACGAGCATTGGTCTCACATGAAACTGCAGAAATACTATTGTTAACTACATGCATGTCAAATCCAGTGGAGACCCAGTTGAGAGATAAGTGAAAGGGCATGTTTGACAATCAGTTGTGACTATAGTGGGTGCACAAGTGAAACAAAACACACATTGGATATGCCAATGGGGATTGCGAAGTCAAGGCAAGGAAAGATCAAATTCATTCAGGGAGAATGCAGTAATACTTAAACACAATATAAGAACTGCAACTAAGTAAACAATAAATCTAAAGACGACATCAGAATGTACAGGGAAGCTGATCCATTTTATTATATGGAGATGAATTAGTTATACAATGTACAAAAGATGAGTATATCTAGCCCAAGAGATGGCTTAGAATCACCCAGCAATGATGCTACAACTAGCACTGCGTAGATGGTGAGCTTACAGGAAGCAGAACTGTGTCGTCCCTTCTGCTGCTGATATACATGAAACTGCTGCAAAAGGAAATGTAGATCTAGGGAGCTTAGGAGCTCTGATGATGTCAAGATTCAAGATCTGGCCAATGTGATGGGAACCCAAGATAACCCTGAAAGGATTTTCCAAATCTACAACTTTGGAAAATCACCCTCCTAGGGTTTGATCCTTTATCTGTGGGGTTTACAGATCTAAAGCTAGATCTGATCTAGAGATGGCTACAATATCATGTATAAATAGATCTATGCCTTGAGGACTGATCCCTCCTTCAGATCTACAAGCTAGGAGCTTGAGATCTTGCCTTCTCTTCCTCCTCCTTCAAGTTGCAGCAACTGAATAAGCAGCTGCTACAGAAACTGTGTTGTACAAGAGAGAAAGGCTTTATGCATACTGAAATATGCTGCAATAGACTCTAGGCTGATGGAAATACTGATGGCAAGGTGAGGGGATGATCCCTCACAGGATTATTAGTTGAAATGCTAGCAACTTCCTTCCTCCTTTGGATCTGCAATAATGGAAAGCTTAATTCTAGATGGAATTATTGCTGCTAGGAGGTCAATAACATTTGGCCTGATGCCAGATCTGAAATGAAGCCCTGGGAATGTTGATCTTCAAGCCTAAGGTGATAGGAATAATCCTACACCGATTCACAACCTCCACCTTCCAAACTGATCTTCATAAATTGTGTAATTCCTGAAGGTATATATTCTACAGATGATGGAAATAATAAGTGGCACCAATGCCTAATGTAGAGTGAATTACAACCCTCTTCCAAGAGATCACTCAATGAAAGAGGACGAATTATCGTCCAGGAACACCATGTGCTAAACAGCACTTGCAATCTTTGCTAAACAACCCAAGAAAGCAATGGAATGTCACATGACAATTCCATATCTAAACAGACCTCAAAATCTATAATCAATAGCCTTCCTTCATTGTTGCCTTTATCTCCTTTATATAGTTTATGAGCCTTCCCATGTCTTGGCCCTCATCTAAACTATGTTGTGCATGTGGACATGATCCTCCATGTTTGACTGCACTATCTCTCCAAGTCATCCATCATGTCTAGGTGCAATGTACACCCACTCCACCATGTGTGCATTAATTGCACAACTCCTCCGTCATCTCATCATGAATGCTCCATGATCTTCTGTTTGATTTCTTCCAAGATCTTAGTTGACTGTATCAACCTCCATGATCTATCTCATTAATGAGACATGATCTCCAATAACATTCACATTAGTAGTTGCTCAACTACCTCATTATATAGATCTAAGCTTAATTAATCCACATTCACACATAAAAATTGGATATTTATTCATCCTGAGGATTATGGGTCCCTCCACACTTTTATTTACTTAATTCATTAAGAAAATTAAGAACTCTAATATTCCAAATATCAAGTGAAAATTTGGGAATATTACAGTCCTCCCCAGAAAAATGTTGCTTTACCTCAAGCAACTGAAAAAGTAGATGCATAAGACATCCATTTCCCTCCAAATGGCATCCACATAAGGAATCCCTCCTCCATTTGCTACAATGTGTCATGCATGTTTGGTTCCAAAGTTGTCTTTCAAAAATGCATAGAATGAACTCCAATTGTATGGTTAGATCTCTTCCTCTTGTCATGAAGTACCAAGTCACAACCATATGATGTCCAACATCATCATAAACACATGAGGTACATAAAATAAAGTGGTTCTTTTCAAAAAGGAAAAGCTCCATCTCACAATACATCTCTTCATCCCATGTTTCATGAAGTACGACATGCCCTCATCTCTAGCCCTGTTGGCCTTGTTGGTTCCAATCATCATTCCAACATTATGCAAAAAATAAAGAGAGACATATGGGTAGATCAAAGTGTCAAAACATATTCTCCTAGTATTAACCACCAGACTAGGGCCTCTTGCTGCCATCCTCCATCTCCTCCATGTAAGATGGACAAGCCAAACTCCCCCAAAAGTAACCAAAGCAACAAGAGATCTTGTTGGCTCTTCACATCATCATGTCAATCATGGAGTAACAACAACATGTTGAAGGACATATAAAACATCATACCAACCCAATACAAGAAAACTCCATTATCATACATTATGAGAGTACTATGCCATATTACAAACAATACAAAACACATAAACATAAGAGATGTTATGTGATGGCCAAACTCTCGTAAGGACTTCAAAGATGAACATGCCTTCTTTTGCTGCAAACTATCAGTCATACATAAGGCATGAGACAAGAAAATATGAGCCTTTGGGTAGTAACCATACTCACCCAAGAGCAACGAGCGCAGCCATGCGTCCTTCTTCATTACATGAGTATTTTTCAAGACATGGATCAAAGAAATAGCAGCCTTTGGGTAGTAACCAAACTCTCCCAAGAGCAACCAATGTAACCAAGCTTCTTGCTGGCCCATGTCATATATTTGCAAGTGGTCATGCAACCCCTTGCTTATCATTCTCACCCACTCATCCTAATTTGGATGATGAACGATGTACTCCATAAACATGGTATCCTCCCTTTGTGGAATACCATCCTCCCCAAACTGATGAAGAACTTTGCACTCCATGAAATTTTGAAGTGCACCTCCAATGATATCTCTTAATGAGACCTTCATCTCATCCATGGCCTTCCAAAACCAATTAGGTTCTAGATCTACTGCAGGTAGAAGTCTCTCTTTGAGCTGTGAGATGCTCATTGAGAAAGTGTCATCAAGAAAGGAGAAAAGATTTCTCATCTGAAGATTTCTACCATTCATCATCTTAACCTCCATTGCTTCATGAGTGAAGCTACCTTCAGAATGCTCCTAGAATAATGGGGCCTCTTCATTATCACTGCTACTAAGTGACAGCATTGTAGATCTTCAGGGTAATACATATACTGTCTCAAATCAAGGTACAATACTGATCCATAACCAATCATTGTACATAGGATCATGCTCATCCCTTCTTCTAAAACTCTACACTTCAACTCAAAAGGTTGAATGTAGTCCATCCATGACAAATTGGGATAGATTTTCATCTCCTCCTTGATTAGATCAAGGGTCCTCTGCATTGTGATATATTTCTGCTTCAAATCAACATTTTGTTTTAACCCTAGGTTATGCATTGGCCCTGATGGCATGTCCCCATAAGTTTCAATAAGATCTACTGAAATGATAGGTGATGAATGTGTATGCATACCTTGGATCAAATGATGTGTGGGAACCTCTTTCTAGAACACAAGAGTTCCTCCAACCGGGACAATGGTGTCTCCAACTGCTGGTAAGAGAGATGGTTGCTCTTCTACCAATGTACAAGTGCTAGAATATTCCTCCTCTTCCTCATGCATCTCTTGAATCATGCATGGGACTCTATGTGTTAATAACTCAAGACTATCTTGCAAAGTTGCAAGTGTCTCTTCTCCAGATGTAAGTACTTTTGCAACTGGTGGTGTATGTAGTGACTTCTTGTCCAGAGTGACAAGATTGATATCCTCCTTTGTTTCCTTAGGAAATGTCTCTTTGTGACACATCTCTAGTTTTCTCACATCAAAATTCTTCCTCAACTTCTGAAAGAAACCTGAATATTTAGTCACCTATGCATGCTTCATGTGACCAAACCACCGATCATTGGCTTCACCATAAAGATGAAGTGTTGCAATATGGACAGCCTCTTTTTCAGCCACAGGATGTAGCAAGAAAAATGTAACTAACTCTTTCCTCCAAGCCTTCATAGTGCTTGAGGAAGATCCATAAAATGTAGTCAAATAAAATCTATTATGCCTATTTATTCTATTACTGCTATAAGATCCTCTTTCTTCTTTGATTTGGAAGAATTCTTGGAGAGTTAGACTCTCTTTGAATGCTCTAGACAGTTCTTTGTACTCTTCAAGATATAGACTGAGAGTCTCATGAGTCTCAGGTTCTCTTCTTTCTTAATTTCTACACCTTTCACCTTCTCCCAAGGAAGTGGGCATAGTGGATCTATGAGGAGATCTATGATTATTTTGTCTTCTATTCTACTGATAGGAAGTGCTTGGACCTTCCTCTTCAAATCTTCTTCTTGGATCCTCCTTTTTCCTTTCTCTCTCCATTTGATTGACCTCTTTGGAGAGATCTTACATGGATCTAAAGAGAGGAGTGGCAAGACCATCATCCTCCTTCATGATAGATCTCATCTATCTGCTTCTTCTTTTGATGCAAAAGCTGAAGTGTCCACAAGTCGAGCCAAAGATCATTCTCTAATACCACTGTAATATCCCAAAAGGGAGAATGCAGTAATACTTAAACACAATATAAGAATTGCAACTAAGTAAACAATAAATACAAAGACAACATCAGAATATACAAGGAAGATGATCCATTTTATTATATGGAGATGAATCAGTTACATAATGTACAAAAGATGAGTAGATCTAGCACAAGAGATCGCCTAGAATCACCCTGCAATGATGCTACAACTAGCACTGCGTAACTGGTGAGCTTACAGGAAGCAATATTGCGCTATCCCTTATATTGCTGATATACATGAAACTGCTGCAAAAGGAAATGTAGATCTAGGGAGCTTAGGATCTTAGATGATGCCAAGATTCAAGATCTGGCCAATGTGATGGGAACCCAAGATAACCCATAAAGGATTTTCCAGATCTACAACTTTGGAAAATCACCCTCCTAGGGTTTGATCCTTTATTTGTTGGGTTTACAAATATGAAGCTAGATCTGATCTAAATATGGCTGCAATATGATGTATAAAAATATATATGCCTCGTGGGTTGATCCCTCCTTTAGATCTACAAGCTAGGAGCTTGATATGTTACCTTCTCTTCCTCCTCCTTCAAGTTGCAGCAACAGAATAAGCAGATGTTATAGAAACTACGTTGTATAAGAGCGAGAGCCTTTATGCCTACTGAAATATGCTGCAATAGACTCCAGGCTGATGAAAATATTGATGGAAAGGTGAGGGGATGATCCCTCACAGGATTACTAGCTGGAATGCTATCAACTTCCTTCCTCCTTTGAATCTGCAATAATGGATAGTGTAATTCTGGATGGAATTACTGTTTCTAGGAGGTCAATAACATTTGGCCTGATGCCAGATCTAAAATGAAGCCCGGGGAATGTTGATCTTCAAGCCTAAGGTGATAGGACTAATCCTACACTAGTTCTCCAGCTGAAATACTGAAGACAACCTCCACTTTCCAAACTAATCTTCAGAAATTACGTAATTCCTGAAGGTATATGTTCTACAGATGATGGAAATAATAAGTGGCACCAATGCCTAATGTAGAATGAAGTACAACCCTCTTCCAAGAGATCACTTAATGAAAGAGGAGGGATTCCCACCCAGGAACACCATGTGCTAAACAACACTTTCAATCTTTGCTAAACAACCCAAGAAAGCAATGGAATGTCACATGACAATTCCATATCTAAATAGACCTCAAAATCTATAATCAATAGCATTCCTTCATTGTTTCCTTTATCTCCTTTATATATTTTATGAGCCTTCCCATGTCTTGGCCTGTTGGAATAGGGTCTCCTAAAGCTGCGAATTTTGTCCATTTTTGTATATTTTTTGTAATATTTAGTCTAACACAGGGGTTTTGGGGTGGGTCAAAGCCCCTAATTCATTGTAATGGGTCAAGGGTAGACCAAAGTTCGCAAACCATGGTTTGCGGACCATTGGATGCGTAGGCTAAATCAGTATAAATAGATGAACCTTTTTGAGTCATAGGAAGAAAAGAATCGAGATTGATGTTAAGCATGAATTGTTAGATCTGTTGTTAGGTTTTCGGGAAGGACTCCTGCTGGCTGTGTGTGTGAAGCTCCTCAGTCCTGCTGTGTGCCGACCCTGTTGGCTCTGTGCGCAGGTGGTATTTTAAGATTGTAAGAAGATTCTGGTATTAATATATATGCGAAGTACTGTTGATATCTAATGTGATCTGGATCTGTTCTGTTATGATTTATGCGAACTTGGGTTGTGTGATTAAGCTGCGAAAGTATTTGTTTGATAGTTGTGAAAGTATTCTTGTTCCTGTTATATGAATCTATGATTTGTTAATTGCTACGACTATAGTTGTTGTACTAATAGATTGGTATTACGCACGTGGATGCGAAGGTAATCATTAGATATGAGCTCTGTGATATAAGCCTCTAACTAGATCTGTTAAATGCAAAGCTTGATAAGCTGGGAACGCAGCTCTACTTGACTTACCTACTCTCTCTCAGGGTGCGGAAACCTAGTTCTGGCACCCTCCCATACTGCTTTGGTTGAGACTTTGACCTGCGCAAGCAGGTCACTGCCGAAAGGGCCAGTAGCATTGGGGTTTGTTGGCAAACCTTAAACCTCCTAACCTGGGTCAGGACCCCTCTAGCCAAAAAATGGTTCTGTTGCCGGGACCAGGAGCATTTTGAGAGAGAGATTTGGTAATGCCAAGAACACATTGGAGACTTGAGAAGAAAGAGATCGATGAGTGGTTCGAAAAGAAAATTTAGGAACTCGCAGTAAGAGATAATTGTAGTACAAAGCTAACCATAGAGGAGTGGAAGAATAAGTACATCTTCACAAAGATCTATGAGATTTTCTTTGTGACATTTGTGATCGAGCTTCAGGATGGGCTCACAAGGCTCATAGATTTCCAGAAGTGTTGGAAGGACGATCGGGTCACACAGTGGACCCCAGAGCTGATTCGGTAGTTAGAAAGGACTGATAACACCATCAATCGCACAGTAGATCACTGGGTGGACAATGTGATAGGAAGGTTTTTGACAGAATTTTCAATTGATCAATTGGTGTCCTACTCTGAAGCGGAACGAAGGTTCTTCAAGGGTTTCCACGGTAATTTTATAAAAACTCTACCACTACTGATTAAGATCTTATTGTGTGAAAAGAGCATTTTGTGTAGTCATATAAAGTGAATGAGCTCTGATCAAAGTGAGGGTACAACGCGCAGTGGTAAATACTGCAGAATTGATCAAGAAGTAGATCGATCTGTCTACAGTCCAATAAGAAACTCTATCGCGCATAGCTCTCCGTCTACGCCACCTGCGAACCCTCATAGGGCTAAGAACTCACCACCACCACCACCAGAAGACGATATGGCCTCGCACATGAAGCTACCCACCTTCAAAGGCGTAGGAGATGAAGATATGGATCGGTTTTGGTTTGTTGCAGGATCGGTATGGACTACCCAGAATGTAGCTAGTGATGCGGTGAAAATAACGCAGCTATCCCTTGCCTTTGAGGGAAGAGCCTTGGACTAGTATATGGGATAAATTGACCATCATGTGAATGCAACCATTGAAGAGATTAAAAATGCCTTGAAACAACAATTCAAGAAGCCCAAGTCCTACTCTCAGATGGTGAACGATCTGAAATATTTCAAGAAAGGACTGTCCAAGTCCGTATGGGAGGTTGACCAACAATTAAAAAAGCTAATTAGAGAAGGAGGATTCATGTATGATGACAGGCAGCACACAGAGTGGTTCATTGCTATGTTGTCGCCCCACCTACACGTGCCAATGGGACATCAAGCCATTGAATCGCAGGAAAAGGCCTTAGAAATTGCGATGAAGCTATAAGTTGTGCTAAGAGATGATACCCAGTTAGGAGTAAAACAAATACAAGGCCAACTAGAGGCAATGCATATGGAGATCTAGAATCTATGAAAGGAGCGAGGAGTGGAGGCTAGCCCTGAAATATGGTGCATACGATGTGTTAGGAATCTGTAATTTATTAGCAAGATTGGCAGAGTCCAATTACAGAAACAACATCGTTTCAACCAACTTTGGGAATCTAGGATCTAGCCCTCCTGAATCCGGAGAGGGATCTCTCCAATGAGTGCAAATATGGATTTGTCTTTGAAGTTTGGGGTAATGGTATTAGGCTAGTTATGAAGACCAAGGGTTTTGTTTTGTTTTTGGATGGTTGAACATGATTGCTGTTAGAGGTGAAAAGACCCAAGGTAAAGAGGTTCAAAAGGGTAGTTGCAAGCAAAAGAGTAAGTTTTAATTAAGAAGAAAGATGACTAAGTAGTGTTTTCAAATATAAGAGGATTTAATTGAAATAAAGAAGAGTAAGAGTGGTCCATGGGGCAAGTCATCTATGTTTAAGGGTCTCTTTAAAGTTTGATTTATGGAATGAAATGATACATTAAGAAGGGGAAATAAACAAATGTAGAACAAAGAGCAGCCCAAGATCTGGTAAGTAATTTGAAACTAGCCAACCTTTGACCAGGCACTTAAGAAAGACAGGAAAGCAAACTAGGATCTGGTAAGTACTTTGAAACTATCCAGCCTTTGATACACTTCCAATAGAAAACATACCAAAAACTAACGGAAACTTGAAGGCAACCTTTGGAGTAGAGACTAGCGGGTCGGGCTCACCACAAATCCTCTCCTAGCTCTTATTTACTTGGCTACTTCCAAGATAATCACAGAGATAACACAGAATGGCCTAAGATCTGGTAAGTACTTTGAAACTATCCAGATTTTAACACATTCTAAGGGAAACAATCAAACAGCTATGCAAACAAGACTGGGACCAGGGCTCACCATATCTTCCTCAGTTCATCTTCACACAACATATACTAAAATTAACATTCAAACATGATATTCAGCTAAGACAATAGGACGAGGTAACGCCAACATTCCTATGCTTAAACTGAATTAAATTGTTTTCAAATAACGCAATGGGAAGAAAACATTTAAATAAAGATTTCTCAGCCAGAGAAGGTTACTAGTATACAGTAGGACCTAACCCTATTCAAACTGTTCTTTACAATAGAAAATGAAACATAATGAAAACGGAAACAAAATCACAAGTTACAATAAGAATAACATCACCGTCAACATAGACCAGGATCCCATAAATCAGCTTGTATTGATGCTCCAAACCAATTACAATCTTCAATTCCAGTGTGTTAATTCATATTTCTTTCATAACCTAACTTATATGTTACAAGCAGAGCTCCAAGAGCCAGTGAATCACTATTTACAATCAGGGATCTTCAGCTCAATTACATTACAATGCTTCAACAATTACATCAACAACCAACCCCTCACTCATCTTCTACTGAAGTATTTATAGGATGAGGAGGTGAGATCTGATTAAAGATCTCAAATACACCATTACGCAGTTAATGTTTTCTTTGGCCTCGTATGCCTTGCTAATGAAGAACCGTACAAATTCATCGTATTAATTGGTTTACACTTATGAATTAAGCTCGGTGGGAGCTTTTGTTGACCTTTGAGGCTCTGTGTGATGCTAGGGCTACTCTGCATACATTCTTTCATTAAATCCCTGGAAGAAGTAACTCTTCAGCTGCGTCGAGGAAAAATATTTGATCCCGACCAATAAATTTTGTTCCTGATTGAATACTTTGAGGCATAGGTGGCGCTTTAGTTGTTGGGAGGAATCAATTCGCCTTCAATTGTGGTGGTGGAGGGTTTTCCTGATAAAACACTGTAGGTTTTCCTTTAAACTGTGTTTTAGATTGGGGATTAGGCTTTTAATAACTGTCTTAGCCGTAATCCCCGTTAATCTGTCCATCAATTCTTTGCTCTGGTTCATCCTGGTCTTCGAGACTGATAATCTTTGACTGTGCCTGTTTCATGGTTTTCTTGCTGTCGTGTCGGGCTGCGCAGGGTTTATAAGGCATCAATGCCTAAGAAAACATGCATGAAAGGTGCGTTTCAACCCTGTGGGTGATTTCCTCGGATGAATCGAAGATGGGAGGGTCGTCACCCTCCTTCCCCGAATCTTCTTTGAAAACCACGAACAAATGATTTAAACCCTGCAAAATGCGAACACTCATTAAGAAATCCTGCTTTTATAGGCTTCACTGCATCAAAAGGTGTGTGGAGGAGCGTGGCCGTCGGATGGCATCATCCAACGGTCAGGCTTGATCAGGGGAGATTATAGAATAGGTGGAAGAGGATCAAATCTGGGCCGTTGATTGCGCATGATCGACGGTCGGGAGCGGGCAATGGAAAGTCAGCGGTGGGGAATCGTTTACTGGGCAACGGAATCGGGCGATGAAATATGGGTCGTCGATCTGCAGATCAGATCGACGACGGAGATTGATTTGCGGCTGTACGAGGGCTTGTTTATCGCGTGGGCACTTTTGTTAACCATCGGACACTTTCGAAGAGCGATAGCGGTTGGATGAGTGGGCCCAGATCGGACGGCGGAGATCAATTTCGCTAGGCATCCTGGTACGAACTATAACGCGCGATGGACGACGGTTGCACGGCGGTTTTCAAATCATACAAGGGACACGCGTCAACCGTCGTATGGAATCGCTGGCCATCAGGGAAAAACCACCTTCCACTGAAGAGTGGTGCGAAGGAAACCACACGGGTTTGGGAAACAGCGCACGGATGGGGGGTCCACAGGAATGGCGCGCTCCGCATCGTCCGATCTGTGGGGCAGATCGACGGTCGAGATTGCTCCATAATTCATACGAGCAGAAAACTTTGGAAACAGATTTTAAACCCAAAAACACGAAAAAACAAAGGTTTTCAATGTTTTGGGCGGAGAAATATTATTGGAAAGGATAAGCGTCCGATGGGTTTAGCAGCTGGTTCTGGCGCTCGGGCGCATGGACGAAAAAGGGTTAGAGGCTTAGCCCGAGGGGGCTTAAGCCCAGAACATAGAAAATATATATTTTCTATGGTTTTTTAATGTTTTTTCAAAGGAATTGAAGGTTCCGATAAGGCTAAGAAGGGGTCTTAGACCTTATAATATGGATTTTGATGAGGGGAAATAGCAGAAACATGGAAATGAGGGATTTTCATGGGGAATGGAGGGATAGAAGAGGAGGTTAGTTTTGAGGAGAAGGAAGGGGAAAAGGATGTTTGCAGCAGTATTTGACTTTGGATTTTTGTAGGATTTCAGAGGTTTTTAGGATGTAAAATAGCAGTGTGGGAAACTGGACAGAGGCATGAGGCCTTTAAGAGTCTTCAAGAGCCAACAGTTTTTAAATAAGGAACAATTGTTCCTTGAAGGCTCAAAACATATTTAGCCACCTTTGGTATAATCAAATTTTACAGGTGGTTAACAGTGGCTCCACTTGGGGATGGTGCCTTCTTGAAGGCATCAAGAACTCAGACTTGATTTCTCTGGGAAGCTGACTTGTGCCTGATCCATTATTTTCTCTGGGATGTTGACCAGGTGCCTCATCCTTTGGATTGCTCTTATTTTTCTGGATGATCTTGCTTTGCTTCTGAAAAATAATATCAGTTATGAAAAAATAATGGACTTCATCAATACAACTTTCTACCTACCCAATCCTACTGATCTAACATTTTTTCTTCATCAGAGTGCACTTGGATTGGCAAACTCTTTTCACCACATTTTATTCTTTTGAAAGCATAAAAAATAATCTAATTCTACTCCTTATTTCTCCCTGAACTCAGATTAAACAGTTGAGCTCAGATATTTCTCTACCTAATCTACTGTCTGTTGGGATTAAACTGTCCAACAGACTTCTATTCTCTAAATTCTACAACAAAAATTTAAAAACAGTCAAGTCAAGATTAAGCTGTTTGACTTGCTGTGACCTATGGCATAAAGACAAGCTTCACATAGATTATTATTTGCTGAAAATCAAAAATCAAAATGGAAGGCTTGAGATCTGGAAGTTTCTCATCATGGCCTTCTCCTTTATTCACAGCTCTACTTTTGCTATTGCTTGAGCTGTCTCTTCTTTGTTCTCTGATTCAGATTTTGGGCAAATTAGAACTAGTTTTTGTCTTTTTTTACTCAGAAGACAAAACAGTTTTGAGTCATCTCTTTGCTTGGAAATTCAGGTTTAGGTTTTGAACATGTTTGAACCTTTCATTTCTATCCTAATCTACCTACTGATAAGCCAAGATTAAATAGTTTGGCAAATCAGTTTCGTTATCCTATCAGCAGTAAATTTAAGACTAATTAGTCAAGATTAAACAGTTTGACTAACTAGAAGTGTGTTTTTGAGGAGTGGCATTTGAGCTTGGACACTTTCAGAATTTGCTTCTCTTTTTTGGTATGGGGCTATACCTTTCTTGTTTTCATTTCTGCCCTCTTTTCTTCTTTTCCTTTGTTTTTGTATTTTTGATTTTACATAACTTTGATTGCAATGGTGAATGGAATATTCATAATGAAAAAAAAGATAAAAAGGTTTTAAAACAACAAATGGATCAAGAGAAGTAATGCTTAAGCATCCTGCCATTGACAGGACCCCCAAACAATCCTGTTTCATCCAGTTCCTGTAAGAAAAAAGCATTATTACCAGCAACTGAATGAATAGAGTAAGGGCCAAGCCACAGGTTATCAAATTTTCCATGGTTTCCCTTTTCTTCCCTCCTTGAGTCCCACTTTAAAACTTTGTCCCCAATCTTGAAATTGTTGGCCTTCGTTCTTCTGTCAAAGAGCTTTTTTATGCTGTCCTGTTTTTGTAATGCTTTGTTATACACTTCCTCTCTGGTCTACTGAAGATGAATGGTCTGATTTATTCTTCTAATCATGTCATTTTCTTCAGTCTGCAATTCTTGAATGAACTTCATTACTGGTACACCAAGGCTGTTAGGAAAAATTGCATCTGTACCATACACAAGCTGGAAAGGTGACATACCAATAGATTTCTTCAAATTTAATCTGTCAGCCCAAAGTGCATGGACCAGCTTTGTGTGCCAAGAATTTTTGTTGTCCTCCAACAGTTTCTTGATTATGTTCACTAAGCTTTTGTTGGAAGATTCTGCAATTCCATTACCTTGAGGGTAATAGGCTGTGGAATGCCCCAATGATATCTGATATCTATGACAGAAGTCAACCATCCTCTTTGATCCAAATGTTGTTGCGTTATCGGTGATAATTTTGGTAGGACAGCCAAATCTGGAGAGAATGTTAGTCTCCATAAATTTTATGATAACTGAATCATTGGCCTGCCTACAAGGAATGGCTTCTATCCACTTAGTGAAATATTCTATGGCAGTAAGGATCCATCTATGCTGGGCAGAAGATGGTGGATGGATTTCTCCTATGAAGTCAAGTCCCCACTATTGTATATGAGCTTCAACAAAGTGACTGGATGTAGAGGAAGGGGTAGCTGTTTTCTTTTGCCCTCGAATAGTTGGCATTTATGGCAAGTAGTGGTCATCTTGTGTATATCAGAAAAAAGAGTAGGCCAATAGAAACCAACCCTCAAAATTTTGTTGGTTGTTGACTTCCAGTACAAATGACCTTCACACTCTCCTTCATGGAATTCCTTCTTAACCTTCTCTGCATTAAACTCAGGCAAACATTTAAGCAATATACCACTTGCATTTTTCCAATAAAGACATCTATCAATAATGCAATAGTTTGCTGCTTTCAGCTTCAAAAACCTTGCCTTTGTTTTTGATAAACTGGGAGGTGTATTTAATTTAAGCAAAACATAAACAATATCAACATACCAAGGAGAATTCATAAAATGGTCTTCAACAATGGGAGTTGAGAATTCTTCTTGGTTATCCAAAGCATTAATCATATGAATATCAAGAACTTCACAATTTGACTCAGCCATTAATCTAGCTAGACCTTGGCTTTAAATACTGAGTTTAAAGGGGTTTCCGTATCTCTAAACTACACTAAGAATGTTAATCCACTTACCTCTCTTACCATCTGGGTCCTGTGTTAGAATGTCTTTAACAACTGAATTTGGGACAAAGGCAACGATGTGTGAGTGAAGGATGTATACCCTGAAGTCTTTTAAAGCCTTAACCAAAGCAAAAGCTTTCTTCTCCATGATGTTATACTTTAATGGGGCATCCCTCAATGCCTTAATAAAGAATGTAATAGGCTTCTCTTGTCCTTGTGGATTTTTCTGTAAAAGGAGAGCAGCTATGGTATGTTCCGATGCAAACGAAAAGATATAAAAATCTTTTGAAAAATCAGGGCTTATGAGAACCGATGTTTTGGTTAATGCTTGTTTTACCAGTTCAAAGGATATCTTTGCTTCCAAGGTCCATTTCACCCCTTGCTCCTTCTTCAACATATTTGTGATATTCTTGAGGAGCTCAGCTAAGTTGGGGATGAACCTTCTCAAAAAGTTAATCTTTCCAATGAAAGACTACAACTCTTTGATGTTTCGAGGATGAGAGATTTGCAAAATGGCCTCAATCCTCATTGGATCTATCTTTATACCCTCCTCAGAAATAATGTGCCCAAGAAGCTTACCCTCTTGGAGACCAAAAAGTGTTTTCTTAGGGTTTAAAGATATCCCAAACTTTCTACATTTCTTAAAAACTTTTCTTAAATGTTCTAAATGCTCTTCATATATTTTTGAAAACACAGTTACATCATCAAGATAGATAATGATGAAGAAACCCAGTTCTTCCGAGAATGCTATGTTCATGGCTCTCTGAAAGGCTGCTCCAGCATTCATTAGACCAAAAGGCATTTTCATATACATGAAAGTGCCCCATGGCGTAGTAAAAGTTGTCTTTAATTGATCAGTAGGGTGAATTAAGATCTGATTATACCCTAAATAGCCATCAAGCAAAGAAATTATTTTGGACCCCACCACCCTTTGTAAAATATGATCCATTTTTGGTAAAGGGTAGTGTTGTCTTTTAATGAAGCTTTGTTTAAATCTCTAAAGTCTATACACAGCCTGATTTCTCCAGTTTTCTTCCTAACAGACACCAGATTAGATACCCATTCAGAATATCTAATAGGGACAATAATACCAGCTTCATACATTTTCATGATTTCCTTTTTAACCAAAGGCAACTGTACAGGGTTTATTCTGCGCAGTTTCTGTTTGAATGGTTTTTGGTTTTCTTTAAGAGGGATTTTGTGCTGTATTATTTTAGTGTCATAGGACTTAAGATCTTCATAACTCCATGCAAAAACATCGTAAATTTTTGAACAGGCCCTATGTATTTGAATTTAATGTGAGTCACCAGTATGTCCGATGTGCTTCGATCATTATTGGTTTTTCCTTATCGCTCACATTGCACTCCTCTACTTCAGTCTCTATAGGTTCTAGTTTAGGTTTTTTGGCCACGTCGTTAAAATCGAACAACTCTTCTAAAGGTGTTAGACCACTTGGCAAACTTTCATCTTTAGAATGCAGAGTTTCTAATTCCTCTGTTTCAGATTTCGCACTCAATTCTGTTTTGTTTCTAAGTTTGCTAGTCTGAAGGTTAATATTGACAAGCTCAGGAGAAGGTTCTTCTTCACCAAAAAAAATATCTTCACTGCAGTCTGTATCATAATCTGAATCTGAACTATGCAATTCAAATTCATTTCTAAATTGCATGAAGTCTTCTATTTGTTTATCTCCGTCAAACACCTGCCAATACTTTTTATTATCAGGCACAGCTGGTCTGAATTTTATCTGAGGTGAACAATCTTTGGTCTCATATGGCATTAAACATGTCCTAGCTGCAAAGGCTAAATTGTGGGCTATAAGATTTCTTTTTCTCGGGACAAAACTCAGTTTGGACTCCTCAAATGTTTTCAAAAGATCCATGACATCATTCCGATAGGCCCTAAGTCTGGGATGATTTGCATTATACTCCCCATTGACTTGCCTAATTATTAACTCAGAAACCCCATACACAGTTATTTTCTTGGCTCCTAACTTTTTCAGCAAATGTAAGCCTAAAAGCAGGGATTCGTACTCCGCTATGTTGTTAGAACACTGAAAGTTTAATTTGCAAGAAATGCATTCTGTGTGTTTGCTTTCAGTGTTAGTAATTCAGACACCTGCACCAACATTTGTTCTAGTGCATGACCCATCAAAATACATACTCCAGAGAGGATCATTTACAGTTTTATCACTTTGGTGAATGTCCTCTGTATGATTTGATTCCTCAAGTTTTTTAATATGTTGAGGAATGTTTTCTTCGCTGTCAAAGTTTAACAGCAATGGATTTATGACTTGTAAATCAAGAACGGTGTTTTGTTTGCCAATGCTTTCAAATGTAGCAAACTGTTTTGACACTTGAGTTTTGTGCTCATTTTCCTCCCTTTCAGCCATTGATCCTGTTAAAGTGATTTGTTCAGGAAGTGTTTCATCATTAAACATGATAAAAGAATCAAGGCCTGTACTTACAGAATACAGAGGAGAGTTTTGAGGCCTGTCTTGACTTGTAACCGTGTATTGCATATGAGACTCCCTGTAAAGTCTTCTAGTCTGATTGAAAACAGGGATAGTCGCATAGGTCATGTCCATTTGCATAGTCCCCTGTAACTTAGCCCCCAAGATCTTGATAAAAGCATTCCATACTTTGGGGGTACATCAGCCACAACAACATCCATAACTAAGCATTTGGCTGGAATCTGGGCTAGGTTAACACAAAGGTCTTTGATCAATCCTAAACACTTGACTCTGCTCGAATCAAAGGAGTAAAGATCTTTATAAGGTCTGGTGATTTCAAGACCCAGGCTCTCCATTACAGTTTTTGGCATTAAATTATGAGAAGCGCTTGAGTCATGCATAGCGTTGTGTAGAATTTTGTCATGAACGTTCAAACTTACATAAAAGGGAGGGACAAGTCCCTCTTGAAACTTACCTTCAATCTTTGGACCAAAAATAAGCTCTGGCTAGTCTTCATTAAGATTGAGTGTATCCTCATTTTCTTCTATGTTCAAAGCCTTCAAAATTTTGAACCTATATACATGTTGGGCAGCTAACTCAGTCAAAGGGACAGAAATTTTGATCTTTGAGATTTCCTGTTCCAGGCTTAAAGGAATTTGATTCTTTAAGGTGCTGGTTTCAGCCTTGTTTACTGCCACTCTATCAGCAACAACAGCTTGCTGATTTGTTTTATCTATAGTTGACACAGCGGTTGAAAAAGGAGTACTAGCTGAAGTGTTAGTACTGCTAAGGTTTGCACTCTGTTTTTCAAGATTTTGAGTGTCCTTCTCTTTACTCACTGCACCGAACATCTCACCGTTTTGTCCTTTTTTGTTTGACCCGCTTTTTAGGCTTGGTTACAAAATAGCGTTTTGTGAAGATTTGTCAAAGGTTTTGGTGTTGGGGGTTTGTTGACAGGTATTGCTTCTAAGGTCATATTCTCTTTGAGTGTCTATGATGACATTATCCATGTCTTGATAATGATTTTCATCATCGTCTCTTTTGTCATCATAAGGTGTGTATAGACCTTTTTTCTTATCGTAATGAATCTCAAAGTCATCATTATCTACCTCCTACATGTTTATATCATTATCCTCTGTTGTTTCGTCTATTTCTTCAACCTCACTCACATAGTTTTGATGAAAGGGAGGAGTGATCTGTTGATCATCTTCCCTTGGTCTGTTTGGAGGTTGGTTCCTTCTTACATTCTGATTCTGGTTTTGGTTTCTGTTTTGAGGAGCAGTTTGTTTTTGAATGGCTTGTGCTCTCTCAAGAATGCTCATTTTCTTGATCATCTCCTCCATCATTTTCTCCAGTTTTGAGTTTGAAGTAGAAGGTGTATGTTCCTCTCTAAAAGATACTCTCTTCTCTCTCTTCATTCTTGCTCTTTTCTCCATCAAATTTACTTCCACGGAAAGAGCACCCCTTTGCATATCTTCAAGAGTTGCAAAGTCTCTTTCTCTTAGCGAATAGGTCATATCAGAATCAAATCCTTCAGGAAATTTGTTTAAGGCTAAGCCCTGTGGAGGTTTTAGTTCTGGGGAGAGTGCATTATACACACTGTTAAATCTGGTACAATAAGCTTGTACACTTTCCCCTGGGTTCCTATGAAGATTGTTATAGTCAACAAGAACTTGGAGAGGATTCTTCTTTACTTCCCATTTGTTTAAGAATGTCTGATGGAAACGTTGGAGATCGTTAATACTACGGGGGGTTAAGCCTTTAAACCATTTTCTTACTTCTCCCCCCAAACTTTGAGCAAATAGTCTAATCTTGACAGAATCATCATCAATTTCGTTTCTGTCAAAGTAGTCATTCATCTTATCCACATGTTGTGATGCAGTTATAGCATTGGTAGAATCATACAATGGGATTTTGGATTGATAGTCCTGTGGAAGGTTAACTAGTGGTATAGGAAGGGATAAGGGAGCATACCATGCTGTCGTGATATGTGGTGGGAGTGGGTTGACAAGAGGAGGTGTGGGCTGAAGTGGAGTGGTTTGAACAGTGGATGAAGTATGAAGGAAAGTGGATGGAACAGAAATAGATTGCTGAGTTGATCTTGGATGAGGGACACCTAAGTTAAGAAGAAAGTGTAAATCAGGAGGTGTTGTCCCTCTTCTACCAAAATTTTCACTTGTTTCAGGAGATGAAAGTGAAGACTCAGAATCTAGCTGATCTAAATCACCAAATGACCTAGTCCTAAAGGGATTAACTAAGTCAGCTTGTGATTGTTGTAGAGCTGAAAGATTTTCAGGGACTGAATTAGCTCTTAGGGGTGATCTGAGAACAGTTGAAGATTCTATCTTAGGAGACTTCCTAAGGATTCTTTCTGGGTTATCAACTATCTCAGGTGGATCAGGGTCAGGATGGGCTCTAGTGTGAATCTTTCTAGGAGCCACTATGCTGTGTTTTTAGACCCAAATAATAAGAAAAGCTCAACCAAATATGACAATATTTGAGAGGTCAACTAATCTTTTTTCACAATTTTAATCCTACAGTCCTCTAACTGAGTTTGAAAGATATTATAATGATAAGGGTTCTTCCCAGTGGAGTCTTAAGGTCTGTTCAGAATTTTGGAGTCACCAGGTGGAAAGTTTAGAGTGTTTTCAAAGAGATACATTGTCCACCGCAGTGCTTGTGAAACATCCTTTTTCAAGGATATCCCGAAACACAACAAACTCTAACCAGAGATTGACTGGGGGGGCATTCACCAGATATGTCACCCTTAAAAGAGGATTAGATCCGAAGGCTACCTAGCCCTTTCCAGACTCTGTCTAAGAGTATGAGGTAAAACACAACCAATGGTAAATGAAATGTAAGAGTAAGTGTTTTACTACCAATCTGAAATGCTTTTGGTATTTTCTGAGTTATTTTTTATTTGCATGGTTTCTAAGAATGTCCTAACTTTGCTTCAAAACCTAGCTACGGTTGTGAGACAAAGACAGTGCACTCTTATGGCTAAGCTAGCTGATTTTTCAAGGTTAGATAAAGACTTATGAGAATCCTAGGGTTGACCTAGATTGTCACTGACTCAAACAAGTTTCATCATAATTACCAATTATTTGGTAGTGCTTGAAAAGGCTGCCTCTTACTCACAAGGTTTTATAAAAAATGAAAATGATTATGGGTTCGTAGTCCCCAGTGGAGTTGCCAGAAATGTTAGGAATCTGTAATTTATTAGCAAGATTGGCAGAGTCCAATTACAGAAACAACATCGTTTCAACCAACTTTGGGATTCTAGGATCTAGCCCTCCTGAATCCAGAGAGGGATCTCTCCAATGAGTGCAAAGATGGATTTGTCTTTGAAGTTTGGGGTAATGGTATTAGGCTAGTTATGAAGACCAAGGGTTTTGTTTTGTTTTTGGATGGTTGAACATGATTGATGTTAGAGGTGAAAAGACCCAAGGTAAAGAGGTTCAAAAGTGAGAAGTTGCAAGCAAAAGAGTAAGTTTTGATCAAGAAGAAAGATGACGGCAGGTTTTCAGTCCATTGGGCTATGGAGTCATAAGAGGATTTAATTGGAACAGCAAGAGGCAAGAGTGGTCCATGGGGCAAGTCATCTATGTTTAAGGATCTCTTTAAAGTTTGATTTATGGAACGAAATGATACATTAAGAAGGGGAAATAAACAAATGTAGAACAAAGAGCAACCCGGGATCTGGTAAGTACTTTGACACTAGCCAGCCTTTGACCAGGCACTTAAGAAAGACATGAAAGCAAACTAGGATCTGCTAAGTACTTTGAAACTATCCAGCCTTGATACACTTCCAATAGAAAACATACCAAAAACTAAGGGAAACTTGAAGGCAACCTTTGGAGTAGAGACTAGCGGGCCGGGCTCACCACAAATCCTCTCCTAGCTCTTCTTTACTTGGCTACTTCCAAGACAATCACAGAGATAACACAGAATGGCCTAAGATCTGGTAAGTACTTTGAAACTATCCAGCTTCTAACACATTCTAAGAGAAACAATCAAACAGTTATGCAAACAAGACTGGGACCAAGGCTCACCATATCTTCCTCAATTCATCTTCACACAACATATACTAAAAGAAACATTCAAACATGATATTCAGCTAAGACAATAAGACGAGGGAACGCCAGCATTCCTATTCTTAAACTGAATTAAATCGTTTTCAAATAACGCAGTGGGAAGAAAACATTTAAATAAAGATTTCTCAGCCAGAGAAGGTTACTAGTATACAGTAGGTCCTAACCCTGTTCAAACTGTTCTTTACAGTAGAAAATGAAACATAATGAAAACGGAAACAAAATCACAAGTTACAATAAGAATAACATCACCGTCAACATAGACCAGGATCCCATAAATCAGCTTGTATTGATGCTCCAAACCAATTACAATCTTCAAGTCCAGTGTGTTAATTCATCTTTCTTTCATAACCTAACTTATCTGTTACAAGCAGAGCTCCAAGAGCCAGTGAATCACTATTTACAATCAGGGATCTTCAGCTCAATTACATTACAATGCTTCAGCAATTACATCAACAACCAACCCCTCACTCATATTCTACTGAAGTATTTATAGGATGAGGAGGTGAGATCTGATTAAAGATCTCAAATACAATTAATACAGAGTTAATGTTTTCTTGGCCCTTAGGAGGCTCAATGAAGAAACTGTACAGGTGTTTCACTGTATTAATTGGTTTACACTTATGAATTAAGCTCGGTGGGAGGTTTTGTTGACCTTTGAGGCTTTGTGTGATGCTAGGGATACTTTGCAGACATTCTTTCATTAAATCCCTGGCAGAAGTAACTCTTCGGCTGCGTCGAGGCAAAATATCTCATCCCGACCAATAAATTATGTTCCTGATTGAATACTTTGAGGCATAGGTGGCGCTTTAGTCGTTGGGAGGAATCAATTCACCTTCATTTGTGGTGGTGGAGGGTTTTCCTGATAAAACACTGTAGGTTTTCCTTTAAACTGTGTTTTAGATTGGGGATTAGGCTTTTGATAACTGTCTTAGCCGTAATCCCCGTTAATCTGTCCATCAATTCTCTGCTCTGGTTCATCCTGGTCTTCGACACTGATAATATTTGACTGTGCCTGTTTCATGGTTTTCTTGCTGTCGTGTCGGGCTGCGCAGGGTTTATAAGGCATCAATGCCTAAGAAAACATGGATGAAAGGTGCGTTTCAACCATGCGGGTGATTTCCTCAGATGAATCGAAGACGGGAGGGTCGTCACCCTCCTTCCCTGAATCTTCTTTGAAAACCACAAACAAATGATTTAAACCCTGCAAAATGTAACACTCGTTAAGAAATCCTGCTTTTATAGGCTTAACTGCATCGGAAGGTGTGTGGAGGAGCGTGGTCGTCGGATGGCATCATCTGATGGTCAGGCTTGATCGGGGGAGATTATAGAATAGGTGGAAGAGGATCAAATCTTGGCCGCTGATCGCGCATGATCAACGGTCGGGAGCGGGCAATGGAAAGTCAGCGGCGAGGAATCGTTTACTGGGCAACGGAATCGGGCGATGAAATATGGATCGTCGATTTGCAGATCAGATCGACGGCGGAGATTGATTTGCGGTTGTACGAGGGCTTGTTTATCGCGCGGGCACTTTTGTTAACCATCGGACACTTTCGAAGAGCGATAGCGGTTGGATAAGTGGGCCCAGATCGGACAGCGGAGATCAATTTCGTTGGGCATCCTGGTACGAACTATAACGCGCGATGGACGACGGTTGCACGGCGGTTTTCAAATCGTACAAGGGACACGCGTCAACCGTTGTATGGAATCGCTGGCCATCGGGGAAAAACCGCCTTCCACTGAAGAGTGGTGCGAAGGAAACCACACGGGTTTGGGAAACAACGCATGGATGGGGGGTCCATAGGAATGGCGTGCTCCGCATCGTCCGATCTGCGGGGCAGATCGACGGTCGAGATCGCTCCATAATTCATACGGGCGGAAAACTTTGGAAATAGATTTTAAACCCAAAAACACGAAAAAACAAAGGTTTTCAATGTTTTAGTCGGAGAAATATTATTGGAAAGGATAAGCGCCCGATGGGTTTAGCAGCTGGTTCTGGCGCTCGGGCGCATGGACGAAAAAGGGTTAGAGGCTTAGCCCGAGGGGGCTTAAGCCCATAACATAGAAAATATATATTTTCTATGGTTTTTTAATGTTTTTTCAAAGGAAATGAAGGTTTCGATAAGGCTAAGAAGGGGTCTTAGACCTTATAATATGGATTTTGATGAGGGGAAATAGCATAAACATGGAAATGAGGGATTTTCATGGGGAATGGAGGGATAGAAGAGGAGGTTAGTTTTGAGGAGAAGGAAGGGGAAAGGGATGTTTGCAGCAGTATTTGACTTTGGATTTTTGTAGGATTTCAGAGGTTTTTAGGATGTAAATTAGCAGTGTGGTAAACTGGACAGAGGCATGAGGCTTTTAAGAGTCTTCAAGAGCCAACAGTTTTTAAATAGGGAAAAATTGTTCCTTGAAGGCTCAAAACATATTTAGCCACCTTTGGTATAATCAAATTTTACAGGTGGCTAACACGATGCAGGGTGGATGGGCACAGCAAGGATAACTTTCCTCTATTAGCAGACTACATACAGGCCAGGGGACCTAGTCCGTTGCGTCTGAGGGAAACTGCAAGACCAAGTGGACCGGTGCTTTGGTGCGATGATTGTCGCGTTTCTTAGTTGCATGATACCAACCACTACCCCTGCCTTTCCACATATGTCCCAGAAATAAAGCAAAAATGGTGCAGTTTCTGCAGATCTGTAGGCCATGATGAACAGAATTGTTGGACATACGATTTATTGATAGATCGAGGAAACCTATATAGGGTACATTCCAATCCGTCCTTGCCAAGATCCCCCTCTGGCATAGGTGGCTCCCCAGCTAGGGGTAGGGGAGGAGGTCGAGGTGGAAGCACAGGTAGGGGGAGAGGACAACTGATTTTCTATAATTGTGGAGAAATAGGACACTTTGCAAGGGATTGCATGAACCCTGCAAGACAATCCTGTAGATACCGTAGACTGTTGGATCATGTGATTGAAGATTTCCAAATTTTGATAGCCAAGATGCAGGACAAGCAGCAGACACCTACATAGAATGTACAAAGGGTCAAGGCGGAACCCCGAGACGAAGGACCAAGTGTTAATGTTACAACACGCAGCGGCACGGCCACTGGAGGAGCTGCAGAGAACGCTGAGGCGGAACCTCTCATCCGTAAAGCATCCAGTAAACAAGAAGGTTTGGACTTACAGAAGAAAAATGAAACCTTTGTTGCAGCTCGCCAATACTTTGTAAAGGCTAAGGCACCTACTCCTCAAGCCCCTGCAAACCTCAAAGCAGATGATGAGGTGAAACCATTCCTGCAGGCATGTATGAATTTGTTGCGCAACCAAAGGGTCGTGGAGAACCTCCAAGCCTTGATAGATAGTTGCGCATAAAATACAACCCCAACTATGGAAATTAAGGATGTGCATAAACTATATAAGCATAAGAGACACACTGGTAGGGAGATGCAGTTGACCGCGCAGATCGGTGATTACGAGATGGATCAGGTTATTCTAGACTTGGGATCAAATGCGAACGTAATACCTAAACAGACTTGGAAGCGAATGGGAGAACCTAAGTTGGAATGGTCCACTATCCAACTGCACATGGCCAACCAACAGAAGATCATCTCGTTAGGAAGACTATCAAAGATCGTGGTATATATCGCAAGAGTTAAGGTCTGGGCTGACTTTGAATTCATTCAGATTGTAGAAGATGCGTACCCTTACCCGACACTCCTAGGATTGGATTGGGCCATCGATATGGGCGGTATTATCAATTTGAAGAAAAGAAGCATGGTATTTGAAAGTGAAGGAGCACGGGTGATCGTATCACTAGACCCTGCAGAAGGAGAAAGGTATACAGAGCCAGCACATGAAGAAGAAGAGGTGGATCACATTTATAAGTTAACTGTGAGGGACAAATACTGGATCAATCCTACGGCCGATGGTGTGCTTTGCTAGGAAAGGGATAACAAATGCTTTTTTGACTTTGACGAAGAAATGAAAATTTGGCAAAACTGGCTGCATGATGTCTCTGCATTGTGCTGCCTGCGAATCACCAGGGACTTCCGTTTCATATCCTCCGAGGTAAGAGAACTACCCTACTTTGATGGTTCCGGTAGTATAAAAGAATTTTTGCGGACATTTGAAGCTAAGGTTCCAAGAGAACGAAGGTTATGGGCCTTTAACCTAGCTCTGCATGCAACCCCTGCAATATGGTGGTACACACATAAGGAGGCATTCTAGGACTGGGAGGAATGTCGGGACATGATGATCCTGCGATTCGAGCCTCTGATTGAGGTGCGCGTCAAGATGTTCCTTGGCCCAGGGGACCTGCGTGAACACTTGTTCGCGTGGATGGAGAAGTGGTACGACCGAACTACGGAGGAATGGGTTCACTTGTTCATTCATGCGTTGGGACCGATCCCCACTGTGTGGTACTTGGATGCGGAGCTTCATCAACGCACCCGCCACTCGGAAACTTTGAAGGATGAATTCATAGGTAAATTTGGACTAACAGGGGGCTCAAAGGCACTTTACGAAGCTCTGCAAGATATAGATACATTCTTGTTTGGTGAATCCAACTCCTCTCCAGCATCTGGGGTACCGACATGGGAAACGTAGATGCGGGATATTGTCAATTATCGTAATATAACTATATAAGAATGCGATGAGGATCCGCGCAATGTCTCTATCCCAGAATCGGAGGGGGAGCACACAATTGCAGGACCTCCACTACAGATTGTGGATGTGACAAAGCCTCTGAAACTGCAGGAAGTCAAAATTGGCATGGCAGAGCAGCCAAAGTGGGCTGAAATTGGCGACTACTGGGATGATGACACTGTAAGCAAGGTGGTTGAATTTCTCACAAAATATCAAGACTTGTTCCTGACCAAGTTTTTGGAGCTCAAAGGGATCACAGGGGACCTATGGGTTATGCGTAACACGCTAAAACTGGATGCACGCCCTGTAAAGCAGCAGCCTTATCGGTTGAACCCTAAGTATAAACAGACGGTTAAGGAGGAAATCGATAAAATGTTCACCGTAGGTATTATCGAGTCGGTCGAGCAGTCAGATTGAGTAATTCCGATGGTGGTTCAAAAAAAGAAAACGAAGGGAGAAATCTGAATTTGTGTGGACTTACGCAAGTTAAATGACGCCTCCGTACATGACCCCTTTCCGACACCATTCTCCAATGAGATCTTGGATACCGTAGGAGGCCAGGAAGCATACTCATTCACTGACAGGTTCTCAGGATACCATCAGATCATAATCGCACCAGAAGATCGCAACAAAACTACATTTTCCATGAATGGGGATCCTTCCAGTATACCGTCATGCCATTTGGACTCAAGAATGCCCCTCTTATCTTCTCGCGTGTAGTTGTCGCAGTGTTCAAGGAATTCATCCACAAATTTCTAGAGGAGTACTTCGATGATTGGACTATCTTCGGCTTAGTAAAGTTGCACGTTTCAAACCTGTGCATGATGTTGGACGCCTGCTGGAAACACCAGATTTCCCTGAATATCAAGAAATGTATCTTCTGCGTACCCTTCATAATCTTGTTCGGCCATATAGTTTTCCGATAAGGGTTGATGGTGGACCCTGCGAAATTTGCAGTTATCGTAAATCTGGCAGTACCTGTTACCACTCAGTAATTTCTCAAGGTTAAAGAAAGAAATAGTCCGAGGTAACCACAAACCAACTTTTAAACTCTATGATCTAGCCTTCCTAGGGTTCAGAGAGGGCTCTTTCTTTAAGATTTAATTTTGTTTTAATTATAAGATATTATGCTAGTTATGATTGTGCAAATTGGTTTTGGTTTGGTTTGGTTTTGTGAGAAAAAATCACTAAGTGAGATGGATAGTGATAGATCTATTTGTCCACTGGGCTAAGGAGTCAAAAGTCAAGCAGACAGAACTAGGATCAAGGTCAAAAAGTCAAATATTTTCAGCACAAGATAGACAAGTCATTGAAGATCTTGGAAATATGATTGGAGTAGTGGTTTGATCGGGATAAAGAGCAATCAAGGATTCTTTGATCCGGATAAGGAAGGAGTAGACAGAGGTCATTCGAAAGAGGGAGCAATTAAGGGTTCCTTACTCTGGAAATCAACAGAAACATAGAAATGATAAACAGTTAAAGACAGGGTGATTTTAACAAATCATGTAATAATACTCCTGATTTATCATTCAAATTTAGAACACATATATGGATGCATGTAAACATAAGAAAATAAACAAAGACAGTAGAAAGCACTTCACTTCAATGGCTCATCACATGAATCCTGAAATATGATGCTAGATGATTTGATCCAGTCTACTACTCAAAATTGCTACAAAAATCCTTCAAGTACAGAAATATTGACTATAGAAACCTTCAGCAATTTATTCCACAATAATACTTCAAAGGATGAAGTATTTATACAAATTATAAACTAGAATATCTTGAAAAAATATCAAAATTGGTTTACAAATATCTCAAACAGTATTACATAAATAGAACTTAATAAAAGGACACTCAAAACTAATGGATCTATTTGGCACTATTTTTATGGATTGATGATGACAAAGAAGAGAAATTCAAATTTGATATCAACTCTTAGTTGATGATGAGGCTTCCAAGTCACTAAGTGTCTCCTTCCTCTGTGCTTTTTTCTCCAAAAATTCTGCAAAATTGGGATCTAATGATACCTTTTTATATCTCCATACGAACTAGATATGTAAAAAGTGAAAGAGGTTTTTGTAGATAAATATGTTACTAAGATAAACCTCTCTCAGTTTCCCAAAATTCATTTCCAGATGTTCACCATATGCTCTGCAAAAAGATATTTAAAACAGAACTTTGCACAGTCTGAAAAATAGGCTATAAAGATGTGCATGTATCTCTCATTTTGTAATACCTGCGCATAAAGTGAGATAGGTTTTTGTAGGTTGGAATCTTAGGAACATAAATCTCCTCCAGGTTTTCAAAATTAATCTTGGATTGGCCACAATATTCTCTACAAAACTATGACTTGAACAAGAAATCTCTGAAAAAATATCCCTTCCTGCTCTGTTTTCATCTTTTAACCTTTTTGTTCTTTTAATTGTTTTTTCTTTTACTTTGGATAAACTTCATTGTTGATGGTAAACAAATTTTCATCTCTTTTTAATCATTATTGCCTCTGTATTTACTTTTACTGTTTTACCTTGATTGCTCTGTTACCTTTTTTAACTTTCACCCTGACTTTTATCCGATAGACTTTAACTCTGATGATCTTTGACTGTACTATTTTCACTGTCACTGTGAATTATTATTTCACTTTTACCATTCACTGTGCAAATTTCATCATTCTGATCTCTCTCTGACTTGATTTTATTCTTTCTTTGTATACAAACTGTTTGTTGAATGAAGCTTTTGAATTAAAATCTGAGAATTTGGAGCAAACATTTTTTTGTCAACTAGTATTGAAACTGTTGGCCCAATTTCATATTCTGATAATAACCTGCAAAAATCAAACAATTTGTTAATGAAATAGAGGTCTGCAAGGAGGGATAATGGCTTTGATGATGGGAAAAGACTATGAAATATGGTTTGAACTGCAACGGGATTTCATTTTGTTGGAAATAGCTATAAAAAATGGGTTTTTGAGACAATTTTTAGCCTTTCCCACAGTCCTCGAGCTTTAACACAGTAGCTTGGGGTTTTCACATTGGTTTATTGCATAGTGCAGGGTGCAGATAGGTTTTAGCATAGTGGCATCGGGTTTTTATTGCACAACATTGGAGTGGAATGGTTGTATACCTCTACAGCGAAGGAGCAAATAAGTGGCTTCATTGAAAATTGAGGAAGCATTGGCAGTTGTTCGCACGGTTGTAGGAAGCAAACATTGGAGCGAACAAGTGGTTTTATCGCGCAGTTTGAAATGGTTTTTGCACTATGGGAAAGTGGTAAGCAGGATTGGATCAATCGATGCGATCTACTATTAAAATGACGTGTGGAGGAGAGATAAAACATCGAAATAAATTTTATCGCAACTTTCATTTTGGTTAAAGATCGCGGTATTAAATTTGCGATATGGCTTGTCGGTCGTTAGATCATCGCGGGGGAGATATAACGGTGGGCGGGATCATAAGCTATTATATGCGGGGCCCGGGGTTTATAAATGCAGCGGATTTGAACTTTATATATTAAAACATAGTTTTAATATAAATTTCATATGTAAAATGCGATAGGTGGGTATGGTTTATTAAACCAATCTAATGTATATAGGTGGAACATAAACATTGGACGAGCTTTTTATATAAAGGGATAGTTTTTAACCTACGGGGACCAGGATAATATTCACGTGGGGAAAATAAACCATAGGTTAAAGAATAAAGTATGGGTTGGATTATGAAATATATAAAAGGAATTAATATACTACGAGATAAGGGAATATATGGGAATTAATACATTAAGTTAAATGTTAATATGAAAGTTATTTGCAGAAAGACCAAATACACTAAGAATAGTGTAAAAGATATGTTTTTTAAGCTTGATTTCATCATTGTGAGGCCCAACATAACATTTAACACTTATACTTAGGCAAAAAGCATTTTTGTGGGTTTTTTGGGTATTTTTGTATCAAAGGGGAATTAATCAAGGGGGTTTTACTTTTCCTAGATAAAAAGTGTTTTAAACTTAGGAAAAGAGGTTTATTAGGGTAAAATGAATGATATTAAGGGAAAAGGGTTTTTATGAAGGGGAAGGGTTTTAATGAGTTAGGATCCAATACTTAGTGCAAATCAGTTATCAAGCCTTGGGTCTAGTCCCAACAAAAGTCAGAGAAATGCTCTGAGCCTTTATAACTGAATGTTTTTAACACTATAATACTTTGAAGGGAGGGAAATTAGTAATTTTCTAGGTGATATTTATCCATGCCTTATGTAACTGCTTTCTACCTACCCATCATTTATTCTATCATTTTTTTACTTTATTTGCACAGGTGCATTTGAGCTTGCAACCCTAATCCATTTTTCTTTTCAAACATGAAACTATCTGATTCTATCCTTATTTCATTCGAGGACTCATATTAAACTGTTGAGCTCCTCATTTATTCTCTAACTATCTACTGATTTGTCAATATTATATTGTTTGACAAAATCTTGGTTCTCTATCTCTAAACATGAAATTTAAAGCATGAAAAAGTTAAGATTAAACTATTTAACTCTCATGGATTGTGGCATTTAGGACAAGCTGCACACAATATTATTTGTAAAAGTAAACTAATAGCAGTGGCATTTAAACTTGCAACACTTTCATGATCTATTTTTGATGGGGTTCATATTTAATATTCTTTTGATCTTTGTTTCTTTTTTGTCCTTTGATTGTTTTTTTAGGACATACCCTCTTTTCAATTTTAATTTGGGAATACATTTGTAGAAAGCAAAGGTATGTCCAAAATTTCAAGATTTTAACAGAGTCAAACCAAAATTATGAATCCTATATTTATAGGACCCTAATAGTACCTACGACTGAGAAACAGCTGCGTTCGATCCTTGGACATACAGGCTACTACAAAAAATTCATTCAGGGCTACGCACTAATCACATCACCTCTAGAAAAGCTGCTTAAGAAGGATGTTTCATTCTATTGGGATGACGAGTGCCAGAAGAGCTTTGAGCTACTCAAGGAAAAGATGGTATCTGCACCTATTCTTATTTTTCCCGATTGGGCAAAGGTATTTCATGTTCAAGTTGATGCTTCAGGAATTACCCTAGGAGCAGTCCTTACGCAGCCTGGAGCTGGAGACATTGATCACCCAATCGCATTTGCTAGTCGAAAACTCTCGGGTGCGGAGCGCAATTATGCCACCACGAAGAGGGAACGGTTGGCCATGGTTTATGCACTACAGAATTATTGACACTATCGGTTAGGAGGGAACTTCAAAATGTTCACAGATCATTCGGCTTTGAAGTACCTAGTGAATAAGCTTGTGTTGGGGGGGGGGGAATCTGCCGATGGCTTTTGCTTTTCCAGGAATATGAATTTGAGATCATTGTAAAGCCAGGGAAATTGAATGTCGGGCCGGATCACTTGTCTCGAATTGAGAGTGGTGAGGAACTGACCAACCTGGAGGAAGGGTTGTAAGACGCACATCTATTTTCTATTAAGGTGGTTGATGCGCACTTCGTTGACATCGTTCAGTTCCTGAATACGGGCATGGCACCTGTGGAGTATTCGGTGCAACAAAAGAAGGAGCTAGTAGCCTGCACCACGGATTTTACCATCATCGCAGGACATTTGTATAAGATGGGCGTGGATGAAGTGTTGCGCAGGTACGTCCGGGAGCATGAATGGCATGATATCTTGGCAGAAGCCCACGACGGGGTAGCAAGAGGTCAATACGCAAGGAAAGCAACGACGCAGAAGATCTTAAGAGCTATCCTATGGTGGCCTACCCTACATATTCACTCTCACGACTATTGTAAAGCTTGCGATACATGCCAATGGACAGGAAGGCCATCGCGTAGAGATGAAACGCCCCATAAACCGCAGATGGCCCTACAAGCCTTTAACAAATGGGCCATCAATTTTGTGGGACCTATTAACCCACCCAGAAAGAAGACAGGTGCGCGTTACATTATAACTGCTACCGACTATGTGACTAAGTGGGCCGAGGCATAAGCAGTGAAGGATTGCACTGCAGATACTGCTGCGCACTTCATCTTTGAGCAGATTCTGACCAGATTTAGATGTCCAAAAATCTTGATGAGCATTAAAGGTACGCACTTTGTCAATGAAACCATACAGGCCTTGACAGAATAATTTCGGATCCATCATGCGAAAATCACTCCGTATCATCCTCAGGAAAACGACGCAGTCGAAGCTTTTAATAAGGTCTTGGAGCATGCACTGACTAAGGTCTGTAACGCCGATCACAGCAACTGGGACGTGCGCATTCTGTCTGTTCTATGGGCTTACCAAACCACTTGTAAAAAGTTAATAGGGAAGACACCATTTAGGATGGTTTATGGTAAGGAGGTTGTTATGCCCATGGAATATATTGTTCCTAGTCTACGCATCGTAGCCCTCACAAACATGGTAGAGTTCGATGTTATGGAGAAGCGGTTAGCATAGCTTGTGGCTTTGGAGGAAGATCGTTTCATTGCCAATTACCATCAGCAGGTACAGAAGGCACGTGATAAGGCCTGTCACGATCGACATATTCATCAAAAAAACTTTGCGGAGGATGACTCAGTCCTGCTCTATGATAGTCAGTTTGTGAAACACCCAAGGAAGTTCCGACAACACTAGCTTGGACCCTATACAGTTAAGGAAATAACAAATGGTGGGGCTGTGCAATTAGCCGACCTATGCGGCGATATGCTACCTAGCTACATCAATGGTATTCGACTCAAACCATATCAGATCAAATGACTATATGACCGAAGTAGTTGTATGAAGTGGGATAGCCCCACCAAGGAAGGTAAGCGCAATAGGTACCATGCTCCACGCAACAGGAAGCTATAGGATTGGAAGCCTGAGGAAGTGCATCGGCGACGTGGAATTAAATTTGAAAGGAATAGAATCAGAATGCAGCAGGTGCACTGCGAGCGCAGGAGATATGCTCAAAGCGCAGGGGTGCGCTTGGAGCACAGGGGTATGCTGAGCGCACCCAGGGTGCAAAAACTAGTCATTGGAATAGTCAAATAGGGTAAAAAGAAAAAAATTATCGTTGGATGGAGCGGGTGGCCGGCAATTCATGAGGCAATTTCTAAAGATTTTTTACTGTTTACATGATGGTAAGTTCCACGTGAAGTTTACCCTATCGTTGGGCGCTTTCCAAAGCTATAAAGTAGGCGATCTAGATCAAACAAGGGTTATGTATCGCTTAAATAGCTTGTTCTTGGCATATTTGTCCATGCCGAATTTGTGCTGTAATAATTTATGTGCCTATAGCGTCTCTTTCATGTCTGAGCAACCTACTCCATCTGACAGTAGCAATCTCGAGTTTGTCTTCCGCACCATAATGACAGCCATGAACCCTGCTAAACCTTCGGAACTAGTGATCTCGGTGGTACAAGGAACTGAGGAAGTGGTGGAGATTGAGTCTGAGGCTGAAGAAGTTCTCTCCATGCCCATCACAAAGAAGGGAAAGGAAAAGGCAGAAAGCTCAGGGAAACCCCCGTGAACCTATTGGGAAGCTTCACGAGGTCAAATTTGATGATCATGACTTGGCCAGTTTGGAGGACTTCCCTGAGCTCGCGCCTGAATTATACCTTGACACGATTCAGGTAGACGATGGGATCAAAATTTTTCCTCAGCGCTGGGTGCGTGGATTGGCCAGGTATGGGCTCTTGAACTTGCTAAGGATGTCACACTTCGGTCACTACAACGTCACAGACCGGCTAGCCCGACAATTGCTCGACCTAATTCATGATGGCCGCCTGTGGATCTAGGACAGGATCCCCATCGACAATGCACTGGTTCATAGAATTACTGGCCTTTCCATGCACAGACCAAACCCTCTGGAGCGTGTCGGTAAAAAGTATGAGGCGGAAATTTATGAGTATGTGTGCAAAACCTACCATGTGGAGCGCAATACTTGGGGTTTTATAATCAAGTCCGTAAGTGACCAAGGCATGCAGTTGGGCACTATGTTATTGGCATGAAAAATGATGAGAAAATGTCAAGTCACCTCTGTCCTAGCCTACATAATTCAATTAGTAGGCAAATGTGGGAAAGGGGTATGTTTTAACTAGGCCCAGTATTTGTGTGATGAGTTTCTGACTAATGTCCACGAGTCCCAGGAGCAGGGCTGTACCTTTTGTTATTCCTGGTTACTGTTCCTTATAGCGTTGGTTGCCTGGGGAAAGCCCCTACGGAGTCAGTCCTCCCTGAGCTTACCCCGGACATGTGTGAAGGGGCTCGCTATGCGCACTTATGGGATTCTAAGGATCCGCAACGTCTCAAGGACAACCAAGTTTTCTAGGTCCTCTTTCACAGTAGCTTGGTTGCAGCCATTAACTCCCAAACATGGTTGTATCCTACCCTGTATGACAGATACAAGGGCATTTCGGCATTCCAGATCACTATGCACAACATCCAGATCAGAGCACATAAGGATAAATCCTAGAATTCGCTCCCGTATATGGTGGTGGATGAAGAAATTGACAAATTCATTGCGCTCTTGCCTCCTAACTGGAAGATCAGCTTCAAAACTGGTGTGAAGGGCGTCGAAGGAACCAACACATCAAAAGTGACTCCCCCTGTCGTCATCAAGGATACCAGAGGCGCGACCAAGAGCACCGGGAAGGACACGGGTGCCGAAGCATAAAAGGGTGCACATTAGAAGCAGACCAAGAAGAAGGACACATAAGAAGAGACTCAGCTCGATTCACCTCCAGTCCTGGGTATAGAAGGCTTGAACGCAGGAGGACCTGTCTCCCCCTGAGGCACGAAGCGAACAAGCGAGCCTGTCAAAGGACCTCGGAAGAAGCAGCGCTCGCAGCGGGCGGAACGAGATGAGACAGTCACACTGACCAATGGGGACCTCGAAAAAATCACTGATGCAGTCACTCTGGCTGCGGAGGATAACTGGGTAGCCTTAGAGGAACAACAAAAAATTTGCAGTCGACACAATCCAAGCTGAGCTTCATGCGCTACAGCTGAAGATAGACACATTGCAGACTAGTGTAACCCAAGTACGCACGCCCTCAACCGCCAGTAGCACAACACTAGTTACAGACGAAAGCCGCCTTTTTTCTCTCCCTGGCACAGCCCTTGTGATCAGTCCACTCGACCTAGGAATGCAAGTCCAGGCCAGTACAGAATTCCAACTGAATTAAGCCACGCTACCTCATGAGGCCTTGCAGGGTATCCACACCTCTTTATATCAGGAAATTCACCATCGGGACCAACAAGTCCACCAGCAGCTCGGAGTGGTTGAACAGACAATTGATGCAAAGAACGTTTAAGTGTGCCTCACCACTGCGAAGCAAACAGAGCTCAAAAATGTGATTCACCAACTCTGCGTAGATGTTACCACAGAAATCCCAGCGACAACTACCCCTTAGGCTAAGTTTGAAAGGTTGGTCGCAGCACTGAAGGCCTCCAGGGGAGAAGTTCAAGTGGTCAAGACACGAATGGAGCAGCAGATTGTTGATCTGCAGGCTAAGTTGCAGCCCGAAACACCTCCAGAGGTACGGGCCTAGCGAACTACGCCGATCACCACGGCTACGAACACCATTACAGGGAAAATCGCATAGGGTTCCCAATTATTAGAAACAACCATGTAGCTATGGACCAAGGTCCAGCGCAACCCGATCCTATGAGGCATCAACCAGGACCTACGGCAGAAAGAAGAGGAGTTTGAGACGTTAGAAGCCACCCTGCCCACTTTATTTCCTGCTCAGCGTTTGACACGGCTGCGCACCAGTCACGCCCTCTAAGCTGATATTGATGAACTTCGGCAGAAAAATAAGGTCCTCGGCGATCTCCTGAAGCCTTGGGATGCTAAGGCCCTCAAGCTTTCACAAGATGTTGATGTCACGGTTAAGTAGCTAAACCAAACTCCGGAGAGCGTCTCCACTGCGACGAAAGGCTCGATTTTGGAAAAGTTGGTCGACATTGCACAGAATGCTGCTGCTCAAAGTGAAGGCGTGCTACCCCCATTAGCCGAGGCGATCAGATTGTTGCAGGCGTAGGTGGAGACCCCGTCATCACAGTGACTCGGGACAAGTCACAAGATTGTATTAGGGGACTGTTGGAACATGGTCTCCTAAAGCTGCGAATTTTGTCCATTTTTGTATATTTTTTGTAATATTTAGTCTAACGCAGGGGTTTTGGGGTGGGCCAAAGCCCCTAATTCATTGTAACGGGTCAAGGGTAGACCAAGTGTCTACAAACCATGGTTTGTGGACCAATGGATGCGTAGGCTAAATCGGTATAAATAGATGAACCTTGTTAAGTCATAGGCAGAAAAGAATCGAGATTGATGTTAAGCACGAATTGTTAGATTTGTTGTTAGGTTTTCGGGAAGGACTCCTACTGGTTGTGTGCGCAGAGCTCCTCAGTCTTGTTGTGTGCAGACCCTGCTGGCTGTGTGCACAGGCGGTATATTGGGATTGTATGAAGATTCTGGTATTAATATATATGCAAAGTACCGTTGATATCTGATGTGATCTGGATCTATTCTGTTATGATTTATGCAAACTTAGGTTGTATGATTAAGCTGCGAAAGTATCTGTTTGATAGCTGCGAAAGTATACTTGTTTTTTTTATATGAACCTATGATCTGTTAATTGCTGTGATTATAGTTGTTGTACAGATAGATTGGTATTATGCACGTGGATGCGAAGGTAATCATTATATCTGAGCTCTATGATATAAGCATGTAACTAGATCTATTAAATGTGAATCTTGATAAGCTAGGAGCACAACTTTGCTTGACTTTCCTACTCTCTCTCAGGGTGCGAAAACCTGGTTCCAACACCCTCCCATACTGCTTCGGGTGAGACTTTGGCCTGCGCAAGTAGGTCACTGTCGAAAGGGCCATAGTATGGGGGTTTTTTGGAAAACCTTAAACCTCTGAACCTAGGTAAAGACCCCTCGAGCCAACCAGGCCCTCATCTAAACTGCGCAGTGCATGTGGACAAGATCCTCCATGTTTGATTGCGTTGTCTCTCCAAGTCATCCATCATGTCTAGGTGCAATGTACACCCTCTCCATCATGTGTGCATTAATTTCACAACTCCTCCATCATCTCACCATGAATGCTCCATGATCTTCTATTTGATTTCTTCCAAGATCTTGGTTGACTGTATCAACCTCCATGATCTATCTCATTAATGAGACATGATCTCCAATTACATTCACATTAGTAGTTGCTCAAATACCTCATTATGTAGATCTAGGCTTAATTAATCCACATTCACACATAAAAAGTGGATATTTATTCATCTTGAGGATTATGGGTGCCTCCACCCTTTTATTTACTTAATTCATTAACAAAATTAAGAACTCTAACATTCCAAATATCAAGTGAAAAATTGGGAATATTACATTGTAACTAGTTGTAACTAAAGATACACTAGTGAGAGATCAGTGAATTAATCATTTAATTAATTCACAAGTAGTGGTCTCACATTAAACTGAAAAAATACTATTGTTAACTACATGCGTCTCAAATCCAGTGGAGACCCAGTTGAGAGATAGGTTAAAGGGCTTGTTTGACTATCAATTGTGACTATAGTGGGTGCACAAGTGCAACCAAACACACATTGGAGATGCCAGTGAGGATTGCACAGTTAAGGCAAGGAAATATCGAATTCGTTCAGGGATCTTCATCAGCAGGGATTGCGCAGTAGAGGCAGGTTGTCAGGAGGCAGTAAATTGGTGCATGTTTATGCCAATTTTTGTATGCCAGTGTGAGACGATTGTATATTCTACCGAGAGCTCTTGGAGTAGATTTTTTTATGAGATTGTTTCATGATACATGATATATACATAATATATTATAGTGGCGTTTTTAGCTTAATTCTTTCCCAGTAAAAACATTTGTGTTATGTGTGATTGATTTTTCTTCATGTGTTTGCAATTGGCGATTAAATTTCCGCAAAGATTTAAGTAGAAGGATAATGTATTTAACAGTGGCATATAATTGTTAGATCAGTAGAATCCAACAATACATAGTTGTATTAAAATTCCTACATGGTATCAAAGCAGTGTTAATCTTTGCTACATGATATCGAAGCAAAGAAGATTGCAATATTGAAGCAGTAGCTGAGTTTGTTGGTGGAAACAATTCAAATTTGCTGCAAAAATTTCTTGGTGCGACAGTTGAGTAAACATTGAAATGGCTTTCAATGGTTTGCGGTTAGAGTATGCACTCGAGGGCAGCTCGAACTATATTGCATGGAAGGATAGGATGGAGGCGGTACTTGAAGATAATGGCTTGAAGGAATTCATCGACAGTGATGTTTTTAAGCCCACTTCGACAGATGCTGCATTACTTGACGCATGGAAAAAAAAAGTAGTGAAGATGACAAGGATTATGTTAGAAGGTGTGCGAGACCATATTTTCTCAAGCCTTCATGGGAAAGCCACTCCATTTGCAATGTGGAAGGCTTTGACAGATCTTTTCCAAAGCAGCAGTGACCATAGGAAATTGGCGTTGAAGGATAAAATCAAAAAAATCAAAATGGAAAAGGGCGACAATATTCCTAAGTATCTCACAAAGTTTGGCTCTCTTGGTAATTCCTAAGAGTTGGCACAGTTATCAAGACTATGTCAACGGGCGGGAAAAACTACCGGATTGGGAACGACTATGGTCGGATCTAGTGCAGGAGGAGTTCAGGCAGAACACCAGGGATGGCTCTTCATCAAAGCATGATGATGAAGAGGATTGTGCTTTGGCTGCCAAAGCAAGGAAATGGAAGGGGAATAAATTCCAATCAAAATCCAAGGCTAAAGGCAAGAAGCTGGATTTGTCCAAGGTGAAGTGTTTTCACTGTCACGAACATGGGCATCTAGCCACTAACTGCCCATAGAAAAATAAGAACAAGAAGGCTGCTGGAGCTGCAGCTGGTGAGGCCCTTGCCTCGCAATTTAAACTTGATTTCTCTTTGATCACATGCCAAGTGTAATGGAATCGGCATGGTATCTTGATAGTGGTGCTTCCTTCCACATGACAGGAGACAGGGAGATTTTCAGTGACTTGGACGAGAAAGATCTCCAATTGCATATAGAGATGGGCGATGATGGACGATACATTGCAACCGACATTGGTACCATTACCTTTGAGAGGGAGTCAAGTAAACCATTTTTGTTGAAATATTTTATGCATGTTCCAGGTCTGAAGAAAAACTTGGTCTCAGTCGCGATGTTGGAGGACAGAGGTTATGACGTTGTTTTCAGCGATGGAAAATCTTTCCTGCGACACAAAACAATGGGTCAAACCAAGAGGATATGGATTTCAGTTAAGAATCTCTACAAGTTGGAGGTAGATGGTTGCACTGCAATGGTTGGCAAAGAAGAAGACGTGGTGAGTCGGGATGAATGCGAATTATGTCACAGGCGATTGGGCCATCTTCACCATGGCGCCCTGAAGATTTTGTAGAATATTGCTACTGGACTTCCCATGGGTACACTTGCGTAGATAGATCAGTGCAAGGGATGTACTATGGGTAAGTTTGTGAAGACCACCTTTCATGAAAAGGAGAATCGTGCTTCAGTGATCCTGGAGAGAGTTCACACAGACATGTGTGGGCCATTATCGGTTGCTTCAACAAAAAAACATAGGTATTATGTTATCTTTGTTCATGACTATTCTTGTAGATGCTGGATCTTCTTCATGCAGAAGAAAGATCAAACATTCTCAAAGTTCTATGAGTTTAAAGCATTGGTAAAAAAAGAGTTGGGGAAGCATGTGAAGGCTCTGCAGAGTGATAATGGTGGTGAATATATCTCGAACGAATTCAAACACTTATGTAGCAAAGAAGGAATTCGAAGAGAACTCATAGCGCCTCTTAACCCACAACAAAATGGGGTCACGGAGAGGAAAAAAAAATGATCGTGGGTGTTGCACGAGCTATGTTGCATGATCAGGGCCTACCAATGCACTTGTGGGTGGAAGCATGCAATACTGCGGTTTATGTGCAAAACCGTTGTCCTCATAAAGTACTTGGCATGAGTACACCTAAAAAAGCTTTTACTAGTAAGAAACCAGATGTTTCTCACTTTAATATTTTTGGCTCATCTGTTTATGTGCATGTGAGCAAGAACTCCAGGAAGAAGCTAGAGCCGACTGCTGAAGTTGGGATATTTGTGGGGTACATAGAAACACCCCATAATTATCGTGTGTATTTTCCAAACAGTTAAATGATTGTGGTGCAATGAGATATAAAATTCAACGAGGAGAAAGCCATGAAGTTGTCGCTTGGGAGGGAGCTAGACTTGCATGCAGAGGAGGAACTGCTTGTTCCCAAAGATGAGTTTCTAGATGTGGATCAACCACAGGAGGAGGTTCATGGAGTGGAATATTCCACTCATGCAGAGCCAAACATCAGAACTGGCATAAGGCATAACATAGAAGCTGAGAGGCTGAAGCTTGATGCAGCTCAGAATGTAGGAGTCACTACTTCACATCGCAAACAGAGACAATCTCCTGACCGATTCACTGGATACATGGATCTCATGAGAAAATGTATTGTGACTGAGCCATCTTCCTTTTAGGAAACAGTGCAGGAGCCCACATGGGTAGATGCAATGGTGGAGGGGTATGACTCCATTGTTAGAAATAGTGCTTGCGAAATTGTTCCAAGGCCGGTTGATAAATCAATGGTAGGTTCAAGATGGATCTACAAGGTAAAGCAAGCTGCTGATGGGAGTGTTGAGAAGTATAAGGAAATATTTGTGGCCCGGGGCCTCTCACAGATCGAGGGGATTGATTATGAAGAAACCTTTGCACCTGTCGCACGGTATTCTTCCATAACGACCATCCTTGCTCTCTCAGCGCATATGGGTTGGCACATTCATCATATGGATGTGAAGATTGTGTTCGTTAATGGGATCATTGAGGAATAAGTGTACATTAAGTAGCTTGGAGGATTTGAGATCTTCAGCAGCGAGTCGCATGTGTGCAGACTCAAAAGAGTACTGTATGGGCTGAAGCAAGCACCCTGTGCTTGGTACACTGAGCGGTGAAGGCTCACTTGGCCGGATTGGCCAGGTTTTTGGCCAATACTTAATGAAATTTCATTGGTTGGGTTCTGCCTCAGATTTAGGGATTTTCCCGGATAAACATATTTGTTTATATGTATGATTTGTTGCTGGCTATTTTATGGTTTTAGTTCCTCTCGATAAATTTATTATTTCTCGGGTAATTTCTAACAAATGGTATCGGAGCCAAGTTTGAGAGACGCTTTTGTAGCCAAGGGTTTTATTGGCCTATAAATGAAGATATGATTTTTTGATGGCTAATGTTTATTCCTCTCCACAAATTATTTATTATTTATGCAGTAAATTCTAGGGCTGGTGTAATAATATTATTGTTTCATTACTGCGGGTGTAAAGTTCGATGGTGGACAAATCTTCTTAAACAAAAATATATCTATGTGAAGAAGTGTGATCAGTTGTGTTAAGTTTTTTTGGACGGATCTGCACAAAAAGAATCTAGATCTGTTGTGTAGAAGACATATTTACATGTGAAGAAAATATATCTATAACCTAATGATTAGAGGATTTGGCGATTGTTCATATGGTTGTAATCCCTTTATTTTCTTTTTTCATTTTTTTTTTAATTTTTGTTGTTGTTGTTGTTGTTGTTCAGTGCCAAAAACTAGATATGGTGTGGATATAGAATCCATGCATCTCATGCACAAAGGAGGAAGATTTATTAGTCGGTATCTTGTTTAGTTGAAAACTCGGTGAATGGAAGATCAGGTCTAAGAAGCAATCGAAATGGCTGAGCAGATCTGAACTCGGTGTATGGAAGATCAGATCTAGGAAGTAGTCGACATGGCTGAGGATTGGGAACAACTATGGTCGGATCTAGTGCAGGAGGAGTTCAGGAAGAACACTAGGGATGGCTCTTCATCAAAGCATGATGATGAAGAGGATTGTGCTTTGGCTGCCAAAGCAAGGAAATGGAAGGGGAAGAAATTCCAATCAAAATCCAAGGCTAAAGGCAAGAAGTTGGATTTGTCCAAGGTGAAGTGTTTTCACTGTCACGAACATGGGCATCTCGCCACTAACTGCCCATAGAAAAAGAAGAACAAGAAGGTTGCTGGAGCTGCAGCTGGTGAGGCCCTTGCCTAGCAATTTGAACTTTATTTCTCTTTGATCACATGCCAAGTGCAATGGAATCGGCATGGTATCTTGATAGTGGTGCTTCCTTCCACATGACGGGAGACAGGGAGCTTTTCAGTGACTTGGACGAGAAAGATCTCCAAATGCATATAGAGATGGGCGATGATGGACGATACATTGCAACCGACATTGGTACCATTACCTTTAATAGGGAGTCAGGGAAACCATTTTTGTTGAAATATGTTATGCATGTTCCAGGTCTGAAGAAAAACTTGGTCTCAGTCGCGATGTTGGAGGACAGAGGTTATGACGTTGTTTTCAGCGATGGAAAATCTTTCCTGCGACACAAAAAAATGGGTCAAACCAAGAGGATAGGGATTCAAGTTAAGAATCTCTACAAGTTGGAGGTAGATGGTTGCGCTGCAATGGTGGGCAAAGAAGAAGAAGTGGTGAGCCGGGATGAGGGCGAATTATGTCACAGGCGATTGGGCCATCTTCACCAGGGCGCCCTGAAGATTTTGTAGCATATTTCTACTGGAATTCCCATGGGTACACTTGCGTAGATAGATCAGTGCAAGGGATGTACTATGGGTAAGTTTGTGAAGACCACCTTTCATGAAAAGGAGAATCGTGATTCAGTGGTCCTGGAGAGAGTTCACACAGACGTGTGTGGGCCATTATCGGTTGCTTCAACAACAAAACACAGGTATTATGTTATCTTTGTTGATGACTATTCTTGTAGATGTTGGATCTTCTTCATGCAAAAGAAAGATCAAACATTCTCAAAGTTCTGTGAGTTTAAAGCATTGGTAAAAAAAGAGTTGGGGAAGCATGTGAAGGCTCTACGGAGTGATAATGGTGGTGAATATATCTCGAACGAATTCAAACACTTATGTAGCAAAGAAGGAATTCGAAGAGAACTCATAGCGCCTCTTAACCCACAACAAAATGGGGTCACGGAGAGGAAAAAAAAATGATCATGGGTGTTGCATGAGCTATGCTGCATGATCAGGGCCTACCAATGCACTTGTGGGTGGAAGCATGCAACACTGCGGTTTATGTGCAAAACCATTGTCCTCATAAAGTACTTGGCATGAGTACACCTGAAAAAGCTTTTACTAGTAAGAAACCAGATGTTTCTCACTTTAATATTTTTGGCTCATCCGTTTATGTGCATGTGAGCAAGAACTTCAGGAAGAAGCTGGAGCCGACTGCTGAAGTTGGGATATTTGTGGGGTACATAGAAACACCCCATAATTATCGTGTGTATTTTCCAAATAGTTAAATGATTGTGGTGCGATGAGATATAAAATTCAATGAGGAGAAAGCCATGAAGTTGTCGCTTGGGAGGGAGCTAGACTTGCATGCAGAGGAGGAACTGCTTGTTCCCAAAGATGAGTTTCTAGATGTGGATCAACCACAGGAGGAGGTTCATGGAGTGGAAGAGTCCACTCACGCAGAGCCAAACATCAGAACTAGCATAAGGCATAACACAGAAGCTGAGAGGCTGAAGCTTGATGCAGCTCAGAATGTAGGAGTCACTACTTCACATCGCAAACAGAGACAATCTCCTGACCGATTCACTGGATACATGGATCTCATGAGAAGGTGTATTGTGACTGAGCCATCTTCCTTTCAGGAAACGGTGCAGGATCCCACATGGGTAGATGCAATGGTGGAGGGGTATGACTCCATTGTCAGAAATAGTGCTTGGGAAATTGTTCCAAGGCCGGTTGATAAATCAATGGTAGGTTCAAGATGGATCTACAAGGTAAAGCAAGCTGCTGATGGGAGTGTTGAGAAGTATAAGGAAATATTTGTGGCCCAGGGCTTCTCACAGATCGAGGGGATTGATTATGAAGAAACCTTTCCACATGTCGCACGGTATTCTTCCATAACGACCATCCTTGCTCTCTCAGCGCATATGGGTTGGCACATTCATCATATGGATGTGATGATTGTGTTCGTTAATGGGATCATTGAGGAATAAGTGTACATTAAGCAGCTTGGAGGATTTGAGATCTTCAACAGCGAGTCGCATGTGTGCAGACTCAAAAGAGCACTGTATGGGCTGAAGCAAGCACCCTGTGCTTGGTACACTGAGCGGTGAAGGCTCACTTGGCCGGATTGGCCAGGGTTTTGGCCAATACTTAATGAAATTTCATTGGTTGGGTTCTGCCTCAGATTTAGGGGTTTTCCTGGATAAACATATTTGTTTATATTTATGATTTGTTGCTGGCTATTTTATTGTTTTAGTTCCTCTCGATAAATTTATTATTTCTCGGGTAATTTCTAACAAATGGTATCGGAGCCAAGTTTGAGAGACGCTTTTGTATCCAAGGGTTTTATTGGCCTATAAATGGAGATATGATTTTTTGATGGCTAATGTTTATTCCTCTCCGCAAATTATTTATTATTTATGCAGTAAATTCTAGAGCTGGTGTAATAGTCTTATTGTTTCATTACTGCGGGTGTAAATTTCGATGGTGGACAAATCTTCCTAAACAAAAATATATATGTGTGAAGAAGTGGGATCAGTTGTGTTAAGTTTTTTTGGACGGATCTGCACAAAAAGAATCTAGATCTGTTGTGTAGAAGACATATTTACATGTGAAGAAAATATATCTATAACCTAATGATTAGAGGATTTGGCGATTGTTCATATGGTTGTAATCCCTTTATTTTCTTTTTTCTTTTTTCTTTCTTTCTTTTTGTTGTTGTTGTTGTTGTTGTTGTTCAGTGCCAAAAACTAGATCTGGTGTGGATATAGAATCCATGCATCTCATGCACAAAGGAGGAAGATTTATTAGTCGGTATCTTGTTTAGTTGAAAACTCGGTGAATGGAAGATCAGATCTAAGAAGTAGTCGAAATGGCTGAGCAGATCTGAACTCTGTGAATGGAAGATCAGATCTAGGAAGTAGTCGACATGGTTGAGGATTGGGAATGAATATGGTCGGATCTAGTGCAAGAGGAGTTCAGGCAGAACACCAGGGATGGCTCTTCATCAAAGCATGATGATGAAGAGGATTGTTCTTTGGCTACCAAAGCAAAGAAATGGAAGGGGAAGAAATTCCAATCAAAATCCAAGGCTAAAGGCAAGAAGCTGGATTTTTCCAAGGTGAAGTGTTTTCACTGTCACGAACATGGGTATCTCACCACTAACTGCCCATAGAAAAAGAAGAACAAGAAGGCTGCTGGAGCTGCAGTTGGTGAGGCCCTTGCCTCGCAATTTGAACTTGATTTCTCTTTGATCACATGCCAAGCGCAATGGAATCGGCATGGTATCTTGATAGTGGTGCTTCCTTCCACATGACGGGAGACAGGGAGCTTTTCAGTGACTTGGACGAGAAAGATCTCCAAATGCATATAGAGATGGGCGATGATGGACAATACATTGCAACCGACATTGGTACCATTACCTTTGAGAGGGAGTCGGGTAAACCATTTTTGTTGAAATATGTTATGCATGTTCCAAGTCTGAAGAAAAACTTGGTCTCAGTCGCGATGTTGGAGGATAAAGGTTATGACGTTGTTTTCAGCGATGGAAAATCTTTCCTGCGATAGAAAACAATGGGTCAAACCAAGAGGATAGGGATTCGAGTTAAGAATCTCTACAAGTTGGAGGTAGATGGTTGCGCTGCAATGGTGGGCAAAGAAGAAGAAGTGGTGAGCCGGGATGAGGGCGAATTATGTCACAGGCGATTGGGCTATCTTCACCATGGCGCCCTGAAGATTTTGTACCAGATTTCTACTAGACTTCCCATGGGTACACTTGCGTAGATAGATCGGTGCAAGGGATGTACTATGGGTAAGTTTGTGAAGACCACCTTTCATGAAAAGGAGAATCGTGCTTCAGTGATCCTGGAGAGAGTTCACACAGACGTGTGTGGGCCATTATCGGTTGCTTCAACAATAAAACACATATATTATGTTATCTTTGTTGATGACTATTCTTGTAGATGCTGGATCTTCTTCATGCAGAAGAAAGATCAAACATTCTCAAAGTTTTGTGAGTTTAAAGCATTGGTAAAAAAAGAGTTGGGGAAGCATGTGAAGGCTTTGCGGAGTGATAATGGTGGTGAATATATCTCGAACGAATTCAAATACTTATGTAGCAAAGAAGGAATTCGAAGAGAACTCATAGCGCCTCTTAACCCACAACAAAATGGGGTCACGGAGAGGAAAAAAAAATGATCGTGGGTGTTGCACGAGCTATGCTGCATGATCAGGGCCTACCAATGCACTTGTGGGTGGAAGCATGCAACACTACGGTTTATGTGCAAAACCGTTGTCCTCATAAAGTACTTTGCATGAGTACACTTGAAAAAGCTTTTACTAGTAAGAAACTAGATGTTTCTCACTTTAATATTTTTGGCTCATCTGTTTGTGTGCATGTGAGCAAGAACTCCAGGAAGAAGCTGGAGCCGACTGCTGAAGTTGGGATATTTGTGGGGTACATAGAAACACCCCATAATTATCGTGTGTATTTTCCAAACAGTTAAATGATTGTGGCGCGATGAGATATAGAATTCAATGAGGAGAAAGCCATGAAGTTGTCGCTTGGGAGGGAGCTAGACTTGCATGCAGAGGAGGAACTGCTTGTTCCCAAAGATGAGTTTCTAGATGTGGATCAACCACAGGAGGAGGTTCATGGAGTGGAAGAGTCCACTAATGCAGAGCCAAACATCAGAACTAGCATAAGGCATAACACAGAAGCTGAGAGGCTGAAGCTTGATGCAGCTCAGAATGTAGGAGTCACTACTTCACATCGCAAACAGAGACAATCTCCTGACCGATTCACTGGATACATGGATCTCATGAGAAAATGTATTGTGACTGAGCCATCTTCCTTTCAGGAAACAATGCAGGAGCCCACATGGGTAGATGCAATGGTGGAGTGGTATGACTCCATTGTCAGAAATAGTGCTTGGGAAATTGTTCCAAGGCCGGTTGATAAATCAATGGTAGGTTCAAGATGGATCTACAAGGTAAAGCAAGCTGCTGATGGGAGTGTTGAGAAGTATAAGGAATTATTTGTGGCCCGGGGCTTCTCACAGATCGAGGGGATTGATTATGAAGAAACCTTTGCACCTGTCACACGGTATTCTTCCATAACGACCATCCTTCCTCTCTCAGGGCATATGGGTTGGCACATTCATCAAATGGATGTGAAGATTGCATTCGTTAATGGGATCATTGAGGAATAAGTGTACATTAAGCAGCTTGAAGGATTGGAGATCTTTAGCAGCGAGTCGCATGTGTGCAGACTCAAAAGAGCACTGTATGGGCTGAAGCAAGCACCCTGTGCTTGGTACACTGAGCGGTGAAGGCTCACTTGGCTGGATTGGCCAGAGTTTTGGCCAATACTTAATGAAATTTCATTGGTTGGTTTCTGCCTCAGATTTAGGGGTTTTCCCAGATAAACATATTTGTTTATATTTATGATTTGTTGCTGGCTATTTTATGGTTTTAGTTCCTCTCGATAAATTTATTATTTCTCGGGTAATTTCTAACAAATGGTATCGGAGCCAAGTTTGAGAGACGCTTTTGTAGCCAAGGGTTTTATTGGCCTATAAATGGAGATATGATTTTTTGATGGCTAACGTTTATTCCTCTCCGCAAATTATTTGTTATTTATGCAGTAAATTCTAGAGCTGGTGTAATAATCTTATTATTTCATTACTGCGGTGTAAAGTTTGATGGTGGACAAATCTTCCTAAACAAAAATATATCTGTTTGAAGAAGTGGGATCAGCTGTGTTAAGTTTTATTGGACGGATCTGCACAGAAAGAATCTAGATCTGTTGTGTAGAAGACATATTTACATGTGAAGAAAATATATCTATAATCTAATGATTAGAGGATTTGGCGATTGTTCATATGGTTGTAATCCCTTTATTTTTTATTTTATTTTATTTTTTGTTATTGTTGTTCAGTGCCAGAAACTAGATCTGGTGTGGATATAGAATCCATGCAAGTCATGCACAAAGGAGGAAGATTTATTAGTCGATATCTTGTTTAGTTGAAAACTCGGTGAATGGAAGATCAGATCTAAGAAGCAGTCGACATGGCTGAGCAGATCTGAACTCGGTGAATGGAAGATCAGATCTAGGAAGTAGTCGACATGGCTGAGGAGATCTTCTATGGCAGTGAAGAAGTTGTTGGGTTTGCAGTGGTGCTAGCAGTGTGTCAGAGGTGTTGATCTATTGGTGGTCTGTAAACATCGGAGGGAATTTGTGGACATGACAAGCTCAGTAGAAAATGTCCAGGTTTCTAGACGCATTTGATAACACTGGTTATGATGGTCACTTGGAATACAACAATGGATATAATGTAGATGTACAAGGAATTCAACATAATCCTCCACGACGTGGCTATCACATATCTCTCACACGGTGCCAGTTTCTGGAAGGCCGAAGAGTTAGAGGAGGTGCGATTGTGGATGGCCACACAATCGATATTCAGAAGGCTGCAATGGTGTTCCATGCCTGCGAGTTGATGGGGGTCAATATATTGGTAAACTACTCCATGCGACATGTGAGTAGATGAGTTGAACAAAATAGCATCTATCAATGGGAGGTGGTTTATAGAATTCCACTATTGATATCGATAGATACCATATGTAAATTTCAATGCTACTATCTCGTAAGCACATGTACAAAGAAAATACTGCGGAAAATATTGTTAGAAAATTAAATATTACAAAGCAATGAAACACATAAAATATGCGGAAAACACAAGCACACAGAACACATAAAACTAGAGAGACACAGATATACGTGGTTCACCCAATTTGGGCTATGTGCACCCCGAACAACCAGTCCTTCCTTTCTATTATCCAGCAAAATGAAGAGACACAACCTACAGTAGATCCACTGTAATATCCTTTGTTCTCTCTCACAGTCTCCCTATATGTTTCTCGCTCTGAGAATACACATAGTATACATAGCCGCAATACAATACCCTCATACAAGCAATGGGTTGCCTTCTAGGGAAAAAAACCCTAAACTAAACATAACTTCTACCATCAGATCATCTGCCTAATGAACGGCCCAGATTGACTAGAAATTACTATAGTTTTACAAGGCAATTTTACAACTGTTTTTAGCTTCAGGGGTGCTGCCCCATAAACCCCCCGCTGGGGGGGTGGGCTCCCTAAAGTTGTAGCCGCCCCCCCCCCTTGGACCCCCCAGGCAACATTTAATTACGGGCGGCATTGCCGCCCCCGTTAAGGTATAGGGGTCCAACGCTGTGATACAAAATAAACAAGATAATCAGGCTCCACACCCAACAATCTCCCACTTGGAGACTGATTGTAGCAACTCCACCGCTGCTTCATTTGCTGGACAATGACTCCTCTTTGGACCTGGCTGTTTCTCATCTTCATCATCATCCTTGAAGACCAATTGAAACTGAGCATGTTCTTAGTTTCTCCCTGGTTACAACTTTTGTTAGCATATCTGCAGGATTCTGGCTAGTGTGTATCTTTTCCAGCTTCAACTCTCCATCTTCCAATACTGGCCGTATGAAATGGTACTTGAGATGTATGTGTTTAGTCCTGGAATGAAATGCTGAGTTCTTTGCAAGATGAATAGCACTTTGGCTATCACTGTATAGTGTGCCCATATCATGCTTCTTACCCAATTCATCCATAAACATTTGTAACCAAATCATTTCTTTACTAGCCTCTGTAGCAGCAACATACTCTGCTTCTGTTGTTGAAAGTGCAACAACACTTTGGATTTTTGAAACCCAACTGACAGTTGTTCCACCTACAGTAAATACATATCCTGTAGTGCTCCTCCTGTTATCTCTATCACCTGCCATATCTGCATCAACATATCCCTGTAGAGTAATGTTTGAACCACCAAAGCATAATGCTTGATTTGTGGTACCTCTCAAATATCTGAGAATCCATTTTACTGCCATCCAATGTTCTTTTCCTGGATTGTTCATGTACCTGCTTACAACTCCCACTGCATGTGCAATATCAGGCCTTGTGCAGACCATTGCATACATTAAGCTTCCAACTGCTGATGCATATGGAACTTTAGACATGTAGTCCATTTCTTCTTGGGTCTTGGGGCACATCTCCTTACTAAGTTTGAAATGGCTAGCAAAAGGTGTACTAACTGGTTTTGCATTTTGCATATTAAATATTTTCAACACCTTTTGTATGTACTCAATCTGAGACAGTGTTAATTTGAGATTTTTCCTGTCTCTAGTTATTCTCATACCAAGGATTTGTTTTGCAGCTCCCAAATCCTTCATTGTAAAGGAATTTGCCAATTTTCTTTTGAGAACATTTATTTCCTACATGTTAGACCCTACAACAAGCATGTCATCTACATACAATAACAATATAATATAGTTACCATCATTTTGTTTTTTCATATAAACACAATGATCAAAGTGACATCTATTATAACCTTGTTCAGACATAAACTTGTCAAATTTTAGATACCACTGCCTTGGAGCCTGTTTTAAGCCATACTAGCTCTTCTTTAACTTGCACACTAATTTTTCTTTCCCTTTGAACTCATATCCTTCTGGTTGCTCCATATAGATCTTTTCCTCAAAATCTCCATGGACAAATGTTGTCTTTACATCTAACTGTTCAAGATGTAAATCTTCTGCTACTACAAGACTTAAAATAGTTCTAATTGAAGTCATCTTAACAACAGGAGAAAATATTTCATCAAAATCAATACCTTTCTTTTATGCAAACCCCTTCACCACAATTCTAGATTTGTACCTCTGTTTTCCTCCATCTTCTTCCTTCAGCCTGTAAACCCATTTATTCTGCAATGTAGTTTTACCTACAAGAAACTTGACTAAGTCCCAAGTCTGGTTATGCATTAAGTAGTCCATCTCTTCATCCATGGCTAGCTCCCACTTCTTCCTGCTTTCAACCTACATTGCTTCTTCATAACATTCAAGTTCACCAGAATCAGTCAACAATAAATAATATAATGAAGGAGAGTATCGTTCAGGGGGTCTGCTTATCCTGGTAGATCTTCTAACACCACTTTCAGGTGTTTGAGGTGCCTGTTGCTGTTGTGGTGGTTGTTGTTGTTGTGGCTCTTGATTATTATTATTTGCAGGCACCTTTGCCTTTTCTGTGATCTCATCAAGAACTGTGTATTCTTTGTTTTCTTTTTCCTATTTCTTTTCCAGCAACTGATTCTTATACAATACCTTTTCATTGAATATTACATCTCTGCTCCTAATGATTTTGTGATTTTCATAATCATATAAGTGATAACCAAAATCATTAACACCTTATCCAATAAAGGTACATTTATTTGATTTTGCCTCAAGCTTTGTTCTATTTTCTTTATTAATATGGACAAAGGCCTCACAACCAAAAGGCTTTAAAAAAGAGTAGTTTACATTTTTACCTGTCCATGCTTCCTATGGAATACCACCATCTAAGGAACTTGAAGGCCCTCTGTTTATTAGATAAACAACAATATCTAACACATCTGCCCAAAATTTTAAAGGCAAACATGCATGCAATCAAATTCACCTTGCACGCTCCATCATTGTTCTGTTCATCCTTTCTGACACACCATTTTCTTGTGGTGTTCTTGGAACTGTCTTCTGTCTGTGAATTCCATGCTCTGAACAGTACCTATCAAACTCTTTGCTGCAAAATTCACCTCCTTTGTCTGATCTGAGACACTTCAACTTCTTTCCTGTCTCAATCTCAACCAAGTCTTTCCATTTCTTGAAAGTATCAAATACATCAGATTTATTCTGAATACAATAAATCCAAGTTTTTCTAGTTGCATCATCAATAAAAGTAACATAATAACGAAAGCCACCAAGAGATGGTGCCTGAGCAGGTCCCCATACATCTATATGCACAAGCTCTAATTTTTCGCTCTTCTTTTCTTTCCGAACTCTGAGAAATCTGACTCTCTTCTGTTTTCCATAAATGCAATTCTCACAGAAATCCAAATCAACATTATTCAAACTCGGCAACAAATTTATTGAGTGAAGAATCTTCATCCCCTTCTCACTCATGTGTCTGAGCCTATGATGCCATAATGTTGCATCTACTCCTTTGGAAGTTAAAGCATTAACAAAATTTTAAATACCATTGCATAAATACAATGTACCAACCTTTCGCCTTTTTCTATTACCAACGCTCCTTTGGTGACCTTCCAAGTTTTATCTATGAAAGTTGTCAAACAACCTTCACTGCCTAACTGCCCTGTTGAAATTAGATTTTTCTTCAGATCTGGAACATGCCTTACCTCCTTTAATAGCCATTGTTTTCCATTTTTTTGTTTTACAAGAACCTTACCCATTCCAACAATTTTAAAGGGTTTATCATCACCCAAATGGACTTGTCCAAAATCTCCTTGAACATAGTCATGAAAATATTTCTTATCAGGTGTGGCATGGAATGAGGCCCCTGAATCTACAACCCAAGAATCAGTAACATTTTCGAAAGAAAGAATCAAAACATATTGTAACACATCACCTGTCACATTTGCTTCATGATTGTTTTCTTGTTGTGTGTCTCCTTCTTTTCCCTTCCTAGATCTACAGTCTTTCTTTAGGTGTCCTTTCTTTCCGCATTTCTAGCACACTATTCCAATCTGGACTTGGATCTGCCTTTCCTTGATTTACTGCGATATCCCGAGCTCTTTCCTCCTCCCATTTTTCTTCCCATAGACTCTGCACTCAAAGCATTACCCGATGTCTCACCGGAGCTTTTCCGTCGCATTTCCTCGCTAAGGATAGCACCGACAACATCATCAAACTTTAAAGTACTAGATCCAGAGACAGAGTTACTAATGGCCATAACTAAACCATTCCAGTTTTCGAGAAATGAGCACAGAAATAAAAGAGCCCTAACTTCGTCATCAAATTTTACCCCTACATAACTTAACTGATTGGTAACTGTATTAAAATCATTTAAATGGTCTGCAACAGATCCACCTTTCGACATCTTCATATTAAATAAAAAATTCATAAGAAATACCTTGTTTGACGCCGAGGGTTTTTCATATAATTTTGCCAATGCCTTAATCAAACCCTCTGTTGTTGTTTCCTTCGAAATATTGAAGGCTACCGATGTCGTGAGGCACAACTGTACTATTCCGAGTGCCTTTCTATCGAGAATCTCCCATTCTGTGTTTGTCATAACTATCGGCTTCTTTGTTTTTCCGCTCAATGGTAGGTATAGATCTTTCTTATACAGATAGTCTTCCTTCTGCATCTTCCACAACAGGAATTTTTGGCCGTTAAATTTCTCGACCCTAAATTTACCATCTTCCACCATTTCTCCCACTCGAACCAGGAACCCTTCTTTCCTGCAAGTTTATCAGCCAAATAGACCTTCGGCTCTGATACCATTTGTTAGAAAATTAAATACAGAGCAATGAAACACATAAAATATGAGGAAAACACAAGCACACAAAACACATAAAACCAGAGAGACACAGATATACATGGTTCACCCAGTTTGGGCTACGTCCACCCCGAACAACCAATCCTTCCTTTTTATTATCCAGAAAAATGAAGAGACACAACCTACAGCAGATCTACTATAATATCCTCTGTTCTCTCTCACAGTCTCCCTATTTGTTTCTCGCTCTGAGAATACACATACTATACATAGCAGCAATACAATACCCTCATACAAGCGAGTGGTTGCCTTCTAGGGCAAAAAACCCTAAACTAAACATAACTTCTACCGTCAGATCATCTACCTAATGAGCGGCCTAGATTGACTAGAAATTACTATACTTTTACAAGGCAATTTTACATCTATTTTTAGCTTCGGGAGAAGCGCCCCCGAAACCCCCTGCCAGGGGGGGCTCCATAAAGTCGCAGCCCCCCCCCCCCCCCCCCCCCCCCCTGGACCCACCAGGTAGCGTTTAATTACGGGCGGCGTTGCCGCCCCCATTAAGGTACAAGGGTCCAACACTGTGATACAAAATAAACAAGATAATCAGGCTCCACACCCAACAAATATGAGCGATGACAGTGGTCGTCTGGGGTTCATTTCCTTGTCAAAGTTCTAGAGGAAGTATGCTCGATGGCCTTGATGATAGGTGTAGCTCTGCATCTCAGAAATCGTTGTGCAAGAATTCATGCTATGCCGAGAAGGAATTTTAGAACTACTCACACACATTGGAGTATGTGAAGATGGAGATCTATCTCTACAAACCCTAGAGATCTAATTGTTGCGGCAAAAAACGGTTGGACATCATCGTCAATAACAATGACGATGATGTTTTGTTAGCAGTATTACATTATTTTACAGTTGGATCCAAGGAAGCATATGCCAACGGTAATCTGTGTAATGTTCCCAATTTTTCATGAAGAAAATTGGAACATTAATTTTGTCATTTTCACATAGGAGATGAATAAGATGGGTAGGAGACCCATTTCTTCCTTCTATAGAGAATAAAAATCCTCTTGGCATGAGGGAGGATCACTTTTGGAGCTTGATTTCACACCTCCATGTGTGAAAGGGGGCTTTTGCAAGAAGGCTAGGTCAAGTTTGACCAAGTCAAACAATGCAGTAGCATGAGGTGGAGAGCACATTGTGGGCCAACGCAGTGGGATAAGGAGGGAATATTCTAGAGGAAGGAAACCCTAATGAGTGAGGTCCATTGAGAAGGAGCTCACATTGTTTAAAAGGAGGGCAAGGCTACCATTGCAAAACATCTTGAGTATTATTCATCTTTGGTCCGGTGGACTTGCAGCAACATCTTGTTGGTTAGAAAGAATTGCCGAGGGAATTCCTGTTTAGGATTTCCTCTCTTTATTGAGTAGCTCTTGGAGGATTGCATTCTATTTCCCCATATTCAGACATTGAGGTCAAGCACCATCTATCTTCATCAGCGCAGTTTCAGCTGGAGATTGTGCATTGTTGCTGGGTGTTGCTGGGGAGGTTTTCTACAACACCATCCTTGGCTTGTTTTTTAGAGGAGGAAGCTTCCATCTCTTTGGGAGATCAGCAAAGGTGGTTTCTGAGCTTATTCCACCATCTTTGGCATCATTCCAACCACTTGCCATCATATGCAGCGCAATCCCTCTCTTAGATAGCGTTATTCTTGGAGAGCATTTGCTGTGAGGGGTTTGCAGATAGTTGGAGGGTGAAATCTTAGGTGAAAGAATCAGTCTTTCACTCCATATTTCTCATTGGAGGAGGCCATTTCATATTGAGGATCTCATTCAGCCATTTCCTCCTGTTTTTTTTATGAGTTGCTGTTGCCCAGCAACTCCGGCATTTTTTTTTTCCATTTCTGTACATGTATTGTAGCCAATCCTTCTAAGGATTGTTGTACTAGTGTTTTCAGGGGTTGAGAGCTTGCTCCCCCTCTTTATTTGAGCTGATATTGATATATCATTATATTTACATATTGTATGTTGCAGTCTCCATTCATAACTCTGCAGTCATAGCTAGGGCCTAGATACATAGCAATGTTTTGACTCATTTCATGTACTTGTCTTGTTGAGGCTTTCATTGCCAAGCTTGAGTGATTGGATCCTGAAAGCATTGTACACATTTGCTACTATATTATTCATTGTTCAGCTATTACTTCTTCATGTGCCATGGCTCAATAGAATAATGCTATCCTTCCATTATATGTTCATACATGAGCTTACATTGTTGCAGCCCTATTCTTTGGGCAATTCCTGAGGAAGGAATTTCACATATCTATAGACAGAGCCTATGAAGGGCCAGGTAGCCTGTGGATCTCACCCTTCCTTATGAAGGTGACATATTCGGAAAATGCCCCCACAATCTATCTTTGGAATAGAATTGTGATATTTCAGAAAAAGGAGCTCCAACTCTAGAATATCTTGAGATATTCTCATAGTTATAGCAAGTTCCTGAAAAAGGGATATTATAGTGGTATCAAAGCATCTTTCTTGGCTCAGCCTGTGAGTCTTCGCCAAGAAGATCAGAAGATTGAAGAAGATGATGCAGAAGATGAGCTTGATCTCATCTATTTTCAGAACAGAGAAGAGCCTCCCCAAGGAGGATATGCAAAAAGAAGAGGAAGATCCGTGCACTTCCTATTCTCATCAAGGAGACAAAGAAATAAGCAGAGGAAAAACTCCATCTTTTGGAGAAGAAAAAGAAAAAGGGGACAAGCTTACCCAGCTTCTTCCTAAATCTGTACATATGATTCATGAAGAGTATGAGGAGATCTGGAAAAGGTATAGAGAATCTCCTAGAGGGCTTGATTCAAAAGCAAACTCTAGATTGGAGGAGTGTGAGCATGCAGCTACACACCATCTTGTACAGCGCAGTCACATGACCAGGATTGCCGGAAGAGAGATGGAAAGAAGAGAAGAGGTTGCTAGGAGGGAAACCCTTAGTGATTTCTTGAAGGAGTATGAGTTTCAAACTCAGGAATTCAGAGATCATCTCAATTTTCCAGAGTTTTGGATGATGAAGGTGAATGGGAAAGAGCAGCAAGATAGATTTCTTCTATCTACCTTTGAGGGTTCACCTACATGTTCAGCCAAATTTTGGGTGGAAGAGTTAGAGGCCTTCTTGCAGAAGCACAAAATACCGGAGGATGAAGCCATCAAAGTTGCAGCGCTGAATTTGAGAGGTAAGGCTTATGCCTAGTGGATATTTGAATCCTTTTCTTTGAAAAATGTAAACATTTCATCTTATGCAAATTTCACTAAGGCATTAGTGGAAAGATTTGATAGAAGGATTCATGAGACACACATGGTGGATCTAAATAAGAAAACTCAGATAAAACCCTTGCATAAGAATGCAGTACCATTGCAGAAAACCATAGAAGGGGCTGGAAACTTGCACCATACTTTGCTGGAGGAGAAACTTTCATCTCACACCTTTGAGCAAAGGAGCATGTAGATCTCTTTTTCGAAGAGGGATCAAATCATTGGGAGGTTTCCCACTCATTTTGCAGATATTGAGGGAAACGGCGCTGTTAGATCTGGAGTTGATCTAGTGCCTCATGCAGAGGAAGGAGGAGCTCTTACTCCACAGAGAGGGATGCTTGCATCTTTGCAAGAAAGTCCCCAGGATCTCATGCATGGAGATCAAGGCACAACTCATGATTTATCTGTGCCTTTGTTGAGGAGGTGTGGAACCATGGAGACACAAGGAGGAAGTAGGGAGAAGACCCAGCATCATGAGATGATGAGTACACATCCCTATTCATCTATGGAGGTTGATGCACCTAAGGAGGTGATTGGATTGCGTAGTGGAAGCATGGAGAGCTTTCTCCATTCATATATGCAGTCATCTCTTGATGTTGATGTCTCACTGCTTCGGGACATTTTGCTGGGGAGACCACTGGATCAACAGAGGAGGATAGATGCTTCACATGTTGGGGCACCAATCATTGATTTCAGGAGGTTGGAGACCTGGAGGGAGCTTGATACGGCGCTGGGAGTCTGGGGTAGACTCAAGGAGAGAGAGAACATTCTCTCAACATCAGCATCACCCACTTCCATTTCAGATTCTGCGTTGTGGTAGAAGCAGCAGGGGAAGGATAGCAGCCTTCCAACTTGCATCCTTGGCATAGGAGATGTCAGAGAGGAGGATGACCATATGACAGATGCTCTTCATGAGAGAACATCATCGCTGTCACTATGGAGGATAGATCCACATTGGAGCTCCCAGCTGTTGGTGGAGTATTCCAAAGATCTTTTTACTTGCATGATCTTGGATGGCCAGTTGCATGAGGAAGCATATTCAGTCAGAGATGGGGTCATATTTTATCATGGCAGGATTTTCTTTCCTAGAGCTTCCAAGCTCAAGGATAATTTGTTACATGCAGCTCGTGAGGAGTTCCTTTTCAGTCCCACTTATTCTATGAGAGCATACCACACCTTCATGGAGGGGTATTTTTGGATGGGCTTTGAGGAGGAGATCTATCAGCATGTGAGCAGGTGCATGGACTAGATGCAGATGGAGGAGAAACATAACTCTTTGGAGGATTTAGTACAGCCACCTCTTTCCACTTTAAGGATGAGAGGAGACACATTCTTGAGCCACTCCATTTATATGAGCAGGGAGTATGGTAAGGGAATTCATTGTTGTTTACATGAGCATTCATATGATGTATGTATATGTCCCTTAACCATACATGTGCAAGATATTTCTCCAAGGAGGAGCAACCTTTTTTTTGAACTTCATGGTCTAGTTGAGGCCATAAGCATGATGGATGGACAATCCCTATAAGGGCTTGGGGAAGAGGCATATTATGGAGGACCCACTCTTTGTACACCTTACATCATTCACTTCATACTTATGAGGAGACTAAAGTAGCAAGGAAGTGGTTGGGAAGCCACTCATTTTATCAGTCTCTATGGCAGTTGAGGGTCAAGCTGCATTGGTTACATTTGAGGGACCATTGTCCTTCTCATTTGTTGCATATGGCAGTAAGCATGATTCTCATTTTTTCTCCCTATGGTTCTATTGTTGTTGTCTTTATGAGGAGCATGCTTGGGAGGGAGACACATTGTGTGGATGTGTCCTTTGAGGGAGAAATTCCTCACACTTTTTGCACTACATGTTCTAAGGGGAACATGGGATATGATATGGTCACCTTGATAGCGCATTTGTCTCTTTATGAGGTGAGCCATATGTTAGAGGAGATGCCATATGATGATGACTTCCAACTCATCATATATGGAGAAACTTAGGCCAACTTGATTTACAACGTTAAGGGAGAGATCTTCGGGGGTCTAGTCCTCATCTTGCCACTTGAGGGAAAACTCATTGCAGCCCATGGACAACCAACACTCTACACTTATCATAAGTGGAGAGATGGAAAACGTGGGGTAAGCTACATTGCTTACCATGTGCAGATTTTCATCCCACCTACTTTGCCGGGGCCAAAGGTGGATGACAGCTTTCAGGAGTTGCCTAGCTGGAAGGTAACTCATTTTGCTTGGCTCATAGCTTGGAGATGGAGGATCCATATGGGAAGGATAGTTCCCATTTTGTTGCAGATCCCATTCTTCAAGGGGACCTCTAGACATCACTTTGCTATCCTCTTGAGCATTACACCTTTACATGATGATGGCTTGATAGCTGACTTACATGCTGAGGAGGAGCATTGTGGAGATTTGATTGATGAGATGGCATCACTTTCCTTGGAGGAGATCATCATACAGGGATGCTACAGGGAGAGGAGAAGAGAAGAACTCAGTCTATCCTTGCACTTGCTTGAGGACAAGAAATCTTTGAGAGGGGAGGACTGTAATGTTCCCAATTTTTCATGAAGAAAATTGGAACATTAATTTTGTCATTTTCACATAGGAGATGAATAAAATGGGTAGGAGACCCATTTCTTCCTTGGATAGAGAATAAAAATCCTCTTGGCATGAGGGAGGATCACTTTTGGAGCTTGATTTCACACCTCCATGTGTGAAAGGGGGCTTTTGCAAGAAGGCTAGGTCAAGTTTGACCAAGTCAAATTGCGCAGTAGCATGAGGTGGAGAGCACATTATGGGCCAGCGCAGTGGGATAAGGAGGGCATCTTATAGAGGAAGGAAACCCTAATGAGTGGGGTCCATTGAGAAGGAGCTCACAATTTTTAAAAGGATGGCAAGGCTACCATTGCAAAACATCTTGATTATTATTCATCTTTGGTCCGGTGGAATTGCAGCAACATCTTGCTGGTTAGGAAGAATTGTCGAGGGAATTCCTGTTTAGGATTTCCTCTCCTTCTTGAGTAGCTCTTGGAGGATTTCACTCTATTTCCCCATATTCAGACATTGAGGTCAAGCGCCATCTATCTTCACCAGCACAGTTTCAGCTGGAGATTGTGCATTGTTGCTGGGTGTTGTTGGGGAGGTTTTCTACAACACCATCCTTGGCTTGTTTTTTAGAGGAGGAAGCTTCCATCTCTTTGGGAGATCAACAAAGGTGGTTTATGAGCTTATTCCACCATATTTGGCATCAGGCCAACCACTTGCAATCATATGCAGCGCAGTCCCTCTCTTACAACGTTATTCTTGGAGAGCATTTGTTGTGAGGGGTTTGCAGATAGTTGGAAGGTGAAATCTTAGGTGAAAGAATCAATATTTCACTCCATATTTCTCATTGGAGGAGGCCATTTCAGATTGAGGATCTCTTTCAGCCATTTCCTCCTATTTTGTTTATGATTTGCTGCTGCCCAGCAACTCCGGCATTATTGTGTTTTCCATTTCTGTACATGTATTGTAGCCAATCCTTCTAAGGATTGTTGTACTAGTGTTTTCAGGGGTTGAGAGCTTGCTCCCCCTCTTTATTTGAGCTGATATTGATATATCATTGTATTTACATATTGTATGCTGCAGTCTCCATTCATAACTGCGCAGTCATAGCTAGGGCCTGGATACATAGCAGTGTTTTGACTCATTTCATGTACTTGTCTTATTGAGGCTTTCATTGCCAAGCTTGAGTGATTGGATCCTGAAAGCATTGTACACATTTGCTGCTATATTATTCATTGTTCAGCTATTACTTCTTCATGTGCCATGGCTCAATAGAATAACGCTATCCTTCCATTGTATGTTCATACATGTGCTTACATTGTTGCAGCCCTATTCTTTGGGCAATTCCTGAGGAAGGAATTTCACATATCTATAGACAGAGTCTTTGAAGGGCCAAGTAGCCTTTGGATCTCACCCTTCCTCGTGAAGGTGACATATTCGGAAAATGCCCCTGCAGTCTATCTCTGGAATAGACTTGTGATGTTTCAGAAAAAGGAGCTCCAACTCTAGAATATCTTGAGAGATTCTCATAGTTGTAGCAAGTTCCTGAAAAAGGGATATTACAATCTGATAGAGATGAAGTCACCACATTTTGATAAGGGAAGCCATCGAATTTTGTTGCACTAGGAGAGAAAAGTCTGTCAAAATGAGAGAGAATATGTGTACTTGCGTTAATTAATTGATGAACCATGTATATGAAGAGAACTCCTAGAGGAATAGCGGTTACAGCGGCACGTGACCCATGTAATCTGGTAGATGGGTTATTTGTTATATGGACATTGATTTCATATATACAAAGACAGTAACAATGAAACAAATATATATATATATATATATATATATTATATAATGGCATACTGCTGTAAGACTTGGTATGGCATGCGTTTCTCTGGGTAATGATTGGTAAAGTTTGGGTTAGATCTAGGTGATAGGGGGGATGCCAAGTTAACAACTACCCTGGGTAAAAAAAATAAAAAAAAAATTTAAAAAAAAATAAAAATAAATAAAAATAAAAAATAAAAATAAAAAAATAAAAAAATAAATTGAGGGGGGAAGAGCTAGAGTGAGCGTGGTTATCTCACTTAGCAATTTTGGCTGGATTTAGTCAAGAAACCCCAAGTCAAGTTTAAGGGGGGAATTGATAGGTAAACTTAACTCGGGATAGAGTCAATGTTGACTAGGGTAAATAGTAGTGGTTTTGGGGCACATGGTATTGTGCACCCATGGTTTTTCAGCCCATGGTACTGCATTTAATGGAGCCTATAAAAGGTTGGGAAGACTTCATTGTAATGTAGGCCTGGAGGTGAGCGGTGAAGGCTCACTTGGCCAGATTGGCCAGGGTTTTGGCTAATGCTTAATGAAATTTCATTGGTTGGTTTTTGCCTCGGATTTAAGGGTTTTCCCAAATAAACATCTTTGTTTATGTTTATGATTTGTTGCTGGCTATTTTATGGTTCTTGCTCCTCTTGGTAAGTTTATTATTTCTCCAGTAATTTCTAACATTTCACTAGACTTGGCTTCACCAAGAGTGAGGTGGATGCAAACCTATACCAGATTATGGTGGAGGGTAATATTTTAATCATTTTTCTTTATGTTGATGACTTAATACTGACTGGTGATGAGCAACTGATACACTCATGCAAGGAAGACCTTGCAAAGGAGTTTGAGATGAAGGATATGGGCCTCCTTCACTATTTCCTTGGATTGGAAATATGGCAGCGAGAAGGTGAACTGTTTATGTCTCAAGGCAAGTACGCAAGGGAGATACTCGGTAAGTTTCACATGGAGGGCTGCAAACCCATGGATACTCCTCTTCTAGGAAACTGGAGGAAATAGGACGCTACATCTGGAGAGGTAGTGGATGCTACTGTCTATCGACAGTTGGTGGGTTTGCTCATGTATTTAGTTAATATTAGACAGAACATATTCTATTCGGTGAACCAACTTAGTCAAGCGATGGTTAAGCCTACCAAGCTATTTTGTAAGGCAGACAAGCATGTCCTGATATATCTCAGGGGCACATCTGAGTATGAATTATGGTACATATAGATGGATGAGGTGAAGTTGCATGGCTTCACAGATACAGATTGGGCAGGCATCCCAACGGATAGAAAGAGCACATCAGGAGGGGTTTCAGTATCGAATCTACAACTGTTTCTTGGTACAGTAGGAAACAGAGATCTGTGGCACTCAGTTCAACAGAAGCGGAATACATGGCAGCAAGTCAAGCTACATGTGAGGCTATCTGGATGAGGAAGACCTTGGTCGGTTTGTTCGGGTTTTCATTTAGATCCTATAGTGATTTATTGTGATAATCAAAGCTGCATTAAACTCTCGATCAATCCTGTGTTTCATAATAGATCTAAGCATATAGATATCTGGTATCATCATATCAGAGATTATGTGCAGCGGAAGATCATGTCGCTTCAGTACATTCCTACAGAAGATCAGGAAGCAGATATCTTGACGAAGGCGCTCACCATGAGCAAATTCAAATACCATAAAGACATGATCAGGGTGAAGGATAATCCCTTTCTTGTCGAGAGGGAGTGTTGAGATTCAACAAGATGATGATCCTAGTGAAAATTAAGCACCTACACTAGGTGGGGCCCGCAGGCTATTTTTAGGTGATATGTCTATTTTTAGAATGGTGAGCATATTATATTTATAGCGGGAGTTTCTTTATAGATGGTTGAGCAAATTATATTTATAGATGAGATTCTATTTTTATATGCATGGGAGAAGTCTATTTATATATTGCATGTCTAAAAATAGATTGCATGTCAATTATTATTAGCCCTTAATAATAATTAGACAATAAATAATAATCTATTCTCTTGAAGCACTTGATTTCAGTTAACTGATGTGGAAAACCAGTTGACTGAAGGAATTACGAGTTCTAAGGTTGGTTGGTGGGACATGTAGAGTGGAATTCGTTGTAACTTAGTGATACAAAGTTGTAACAGAGTTGGATGTGTAGTTATGTAAGTTGTTATTTAGTTTAACTCAGTTAAGTGAGTTAAACTCAGTTGTGTTAGTTGTAACTAGTTGTAACTAAAGATACACTAGTGAGAGATCAGTGAATTAATTATTTAATTAATTCACAAGCAGTGGTCTCACATGCAACTAAAGATATACTACTGTTAACTACATGCATGTCAGATCCAATGGAGACCCAGTTGGGAGATAGGTGAAAGGGCCTGTCTGACTATTAGTTGTGACTATAGTGGGTGCACAAGTGCAACCAAACACACATTGGAGATGCCAATGAGGATTGCACAGTCAAGGCAAGAAAATATTGAATTCATTTAGGGATCTTCATCAGCAGGGATTGCGCAATGGAGGCAGGCCGTCAGGAGGCAGTAAATTGGTGCATGTTTATGCCAATTTTTGTATGACAGTGTGAGACATTGTATATTGTACTGAGAGCTCTTGGAGTAGTGTTTTGTATGAGATTGTTTCATGATACATGATATATACATAATATATGATAGTGGGGTTTTTAGCTTTATGCTTTCCCGGTAAAAACATCTGTGTTATGTGTGATTGATTTTTCTTCATGTGTTTTCAATTGGTGATTAAATTTCCGCAAAGATTTAAGTAGAAGGATTATGTATTTAATAGTGGCATATAATGTTAGATCAGGAGAATCCAACAATACATAATTGTATTAAAATTCCTACAATAGCTAGCCCTATCAAGCCAGAGAGGGCTCTCTCCAAAGGGTCACAACCAGGAGGGTTGGAGCAATTAGGCTTTTAGGCTAGGTATGAAATGCAGGGGTTTGTTTGTTTTGATTTTGGAGTTGGGCTCACTAAATGAGGATTAGGTCAAGGGGACTAGATTAGGGCCAATGAGATGGAATTGCAGTCCATTCGATGGGGCAAGGTAGGTAGAATGCTCAACACTTGAAGGTGAATTGGTGAGATGGTTTAAGGCTGACGAGGAGCTAGGAAGAGCATAGGGGATGATTTCTTCCTACACTGAAGAAAATGGACAAATTATGAAAAATTTCCAAAAACAGAGCATGAAAAACATGTATTCTACCTTTAAACTTGAAATTTAACATATAATAGACATGAAAAGGTTTATGGGCTTACAAAACATTCATACAAATGTTCACAGAGAAAAAAACTATGCCAAACTTTCATACCACATGAATCCCAAGGAAATAGCTGCAATTTTTCATTAATATCCAGGCCAAACTAGTTCTTGATCAATACACTAACATTCAAACTGATGCCAACCTTTGGCTCCTATAAAGACCTGTGCTAAATAGACCTCAAAACCACCTCCAATCATCCATAGGGGTCGAATCCATGAGGTGAGGGAGATATTACACAAAAGGTTGAACTGATAGCTAGAGTATAGGATGAGAAAAGTGACTCATTCCTATCTCTAATGAACTGATTCATTACACCTCAATTGATTGACTTACCTAATGTATCTACCTTAGATAAAAGTAAAAACATGATATTTACATTCATCCTGACCAATTACATCAGTAATTTCTCATTTCCCAAGGTAAAAATTCAAACTGGAGTGAAAATAAAAAAATTGCTAAAGACTGTGAAAAATGGAATTTCCTTGTCAAACGCGCAGCGTCCAAGCAGAAAAAATGACCTCTTTTCAAGGATGGTTTTGAGTGCCTTCCCGATGTCCAAATCCGTTCCATGATAGCTCATTGGAAAGCTCTCTGAGTATAGTTTCCAGAACTACCTCCAATGCTCAAAATGGTGCTCATTTGCCCTGTCAAAACCCTGTTCTCCCAAGACTGGTAAACGCGCAGCGACTAGGCAGAATTTGAGGCAGAACCATGAAATTTTGATGGTTTTTCGCACTTTTGATGAACCAATTCTCCTCCAAAATTTTTGAAAATTTATAGGGTTGATTTCCTCATCAATATGAACATGATGGTGATGGTCATTTGTCATTTTAAGGCCCCAAAAAAGAGCGCAACGTCCAAGACGTTGCGCCTTTGGAAAAATTTATGTGTGCAAAAGTACTAAAAATATAGAAATGCACCAAAGTGCAAAGTGTGACAAAATTTATCAAAATTTGTGAGGGTACTTGCTCATTAAGTGCTTGAGGCATGAAGTGACACCTCAGCAAGTATATATAACTTCTCTTTCTCCCCTTGCTTAGTCAAACTTTCAATTTTAGCATTCGCTCTTTTGAGCTTGGCCAATGCAATTCTCTCTTTCTGTGCATGAAGTTTGACCCTTGTCCTCAACAAGTCATTGTCCTTGTTGGCATTCTCTAGAAACTTCTCCAGATGTAGATTGGCTCTATTAAGCTATGGTTCCCCATCCTTTCTGATTTATAGGGCAAGTAGTTCATTTGGTGTGAGCTGGTCTGCTAGCTCAGCTTCCCTCTGTCTCTCAAGGGCTAGAGCTCTTTTAAGCCCTCTAGTCTTTGGTCTCTATCTTAGAGGCTGATCCTCCTCCTCATCAGGTTCACCAAACCTTTCCAATGTTTCCTCAAGCAATACTTTAGCCTTTTCTGCCTCTCTTTGTGCTTTGATACACTTCACCTCATTGATTGGTTTTTAGCTGCTGATTTTCTTGCTCAAGGAAGTCAATCGCATATTTTTCCCTCTCAAGATTAGTTTCAAGTTCACTAATATTTGCCTTTTTGCGTTTGATTGCTGCACTAGTAATTTTGTCTTCATCTTCCTCACCTAGGTCAATCAATTGAAATTCATGCTCTGTATCATGTTTGCCCTCCTCATCATCAATGTTTGGTTCTTTTGCCTTTTCCTTGCCTTTGTCTACCTTCTGTGTGGATGAAGAAGGCATGGACCCTTTCACTCCAAGTGAAGCAAACACATGCCTATAGCCTCTCTGATAAGTTTTGGGAAAAGGGTCAACTTCAGTCAAACTAGCCCATGCTACCTCAATATCTTCCTCACTCCTTGGTGACTCTAAATCATGATGTGATGATGATGTTGGGTTATAGAAAGGTGAAGAAGAAGGATCAATATGAGCTGAATGAAACTGACTTGGTGATGATATATGAGTAGCAGGCTGAGATGGAGGAATAGATGCAGGAGGATGAGATGATGAAGGGGCTTTCTGGTCGTTCTGAATAGGTGGGGTAGTAAAAGTCTCATTTGATATGAAGGTGTCACATGGAATGTTCATTTGGTCAATCAGATACATGATTATCATTTTGATGAGGGAGTGGTGGAGAATACTCTGCATTTGATGACCATAATCTCTCTTTTGTGCAATAAATGCCATTTTGTCAATGTTGCAGGAGAGATAATAGGGTTTGTGAAGCATTCTGACTCTAGTGAAGTGCATGAGTAGCCAGATATGATAGGAATAAAGTCTAGAAAACCTCCCCTCATAGGTGAAGTATTTCATGATGACTTTCATCATGGGGAAATATCTGTCAAGGAGATGAGAGAAAGGGAAATTTGTCTTTTTATCATCCTTGTATCTTGGTTTAAGATATGGCTCATAGTAGCAATGATCGAGATTTCCTTACTTAAACCATTTTTCTCCTACATTTGGGATCCTTGTAGTAGCTGCAATGATATTAGTGGACATAGTGAAATTGACCCCAACAAGAGTGACCTGTCTATCGTGGAGATTGGAAATGAACAATCTTGTCAACATAGGATGATACTGGATCTTCTGCACTTTCTCACAAAATTAAAAATAGCCCACGTGTTTAAAACATGACACAGTGAGGGGAGAAGCCATAAGCTCTCTTGTGGTTGTTGGTTCATGTCTAATGACTTTCCCTATTATATGACTTTTTCTTTGGTCTCTGCTCCTCACTAATAGTTATGTTCTCCTCTTCATCCATTTTTTAATTTGAAATTTGAAACCCTAGAGTGATGGAATGAAATAGAGGGAATGTGAAGCGAAAGGAAATGCTTTGGGAAATGGAGGGAATGAGAATGTCAATGGGAACCTAGGTTTGTGTAAACCCTAGGATTTAGTGGTATTAGGAATGGTATGTGTTTTAGGGAATATGGGTATGGGAAATATACATGGAAATAGGAAGGGAATTTTGTTTTGAAATGAGAACTAGGGCTTATTTTTGAAAAACACTTCAAATTTCTTATAAAACACAAGATATATCACTGAAGAGATGTCTTAGGGTTTACTCACTGACCAAGAGAGCCTTCAATAAAATCCATGCAGAGATCTGGAACTTGCTGATGAAGTAGGAGGCTATCAAGTGGTTCTCTGCCTTTCTGAGTAAACACGCAGCGTCGTGGAGCAAACACGTAGCGACTGGGAAAACGCGCAACGCCCACCTCCAAACACACAACGTCCAGGCGAAATGGTCCGAAGAATTCAGGTAAACACGTAGCAACTGAGCTCAAACGCGCAACATCCACCTCAAGTGCACAACGTCTCCCTCAAACGCGCAACATCCCTGGAAATTTGCTAGTTTGCTCACTGAAAATGCGAGATTTCTCCTTTGCTGAGGATTGCTAAAGGATGAATGAAATAAAATACTTTGCTTTGAGGTTTTTGAATGGCTTTATAACTTAGTGGATTTGAATTTTTTATTTGAATTACCCACTTTCCTTATGTTCATTTTTCTCTTCTTCAAACTTTGACACTGATACTCTTTGACTTTTTTGACTTTTTTCTTTGCAGGTTGATCAACTAATGAAGCTTAACTTTCTTTGCTTCAGTTTGGGCAGAACAATTGAATTGACAGCTAGGGAATAGTTTATTACATATAAAAACATAAGATTACATTTGAAAAATAAAAAATAAATTACATATTTGATTTTATATCAAAATAGCATTTTGATATAAAAATCATTAAAATAATTACAACTTGACTAACAAAAATAATTAGAAAATAATGATCTTCTATAAAGGAAGATGGAATTTTCTTTGAGTCCCTCTCATATACTTGTCGGCTTTATTTGGATAGAGTAATGACCTTGAAAAACAAAAAACCTAATGACCTAATGGGACTTTTTAGACCTGATCTTCATGATTGACTTTGACTGAGACAAATCATGGTGAAAAGAGCATTTTCATAGGTGTTTTTATGCTCAAGGAGACATGGGAATGAGTCAGCAAACATGGTTCTTTGAAAGAGAGTGAAATTTTATTGAAGAAAGCTACCATCAGTGAAATAATTTTTAGCATGACCTAATGGAATGATATAAAAATTTCAGAATGAGACACCTAAAATCATAAATGAAGAGATGATATCAATCACTGATGGCAAAATGCATATTCTGACTATAACACTACCCATGGTATTGTAAGTGGCATCCACCCATGGTATTTCAAGTGGCATCCACCCATGGTATTGTAAGTGACATCTACCCATGGTATTCATTCACCCATGGAATTTACCCGTGGTATTGTAACTAAAAAAAAACTATAAGTAACAAGTCACATTTTGTAAAAGGACAAATTGTCCACCACAATGTAGCTTTTACAATTATTCTTTGTTTTAATAAAACAAGTTTCTTTGTGGTTTTTTTTACTGTGTACTCTCCTCTTTTATTCTGATTATATCTTGCCCCCCCCCCCCCCCCCCACAAGATCAATTTCATTTTTTTAGATCTTGGGGGCCTCCCCCTAAGATCCGGATCAGAGAGTCTCCTCACTTTTTTTCTTTTATAAACTTGTGCCACTTTTTCCACCATTTTACCCTTCTAACATTTATAAAGTCACTTTATAATCTTTTTACTTTATAAAATTAAAGTCACCTTTCACTTGTTTAGGAAGTGTTCCCCTTTTCACCCCTTAGAATTTTATAATGTTTCCCTAGGGGAATCAAGCCACCTTATTAAATTTTCCTCGCTTTAGTCTACATGACCATGTTAGGCTAGCAGACTCTGAAATATTCTTCCTAAGTGGTTAGGGACATTACAAAACCAAGAAAATATTGTTGGGGGGGGGGGTGGGGGGGGTGGGGTGAATCAATATTTTAACACTTTTAACAATTAATTAGTCAATTAAACACATTCAACAAGACATTAATATACTAATTATATAAAGCTCAAACACTAGAAGTTCACATGGAAACCCATGCGAGAGAAAACCACAAATTCTTTTCTATTATGATGTAAATGTAAGCGCCAACTTCAATTACATCAATTATGTAGGCACGAACCTCCATGAGGCTCCAACCCCCTTTCCTTTGCAAGCACCCACTTGTTGGAAGAACCAACTCCCTTGTATTTACAAGCAACATCATGAAGGAGGCTCCAATCCCCCTGATCTACAAATAACTACTTGCTTAGCATATCAAATCCCTCTTTCATTAGTTTTCATACACAAATCTGCTCTTGGTTGCAGTTTATTTTCTACAGTTCAGCTTGGAATGCTTCAAATATACAATTCTTTAAACTCACGACTGCTTCTTATATCAACTTGTCTACAAAATTAACCTTTAACCAACAATTTAAACTTAAACTTGGTTTTAGATTTGTTGGAGATATTTTTGTTGCTCAACTCCTTCTCCTCTCTTTGTTCTGATTCTATATGTTAATAGCAACACTAACTCCTTATTTTGCATGGGAACTTCACTTATTACATTGCCTTGTTTTCCTTTTATAGACACTACCAAACCTAGTTTAATTTTTTCTAGTCACTTTTACCAAATTTTGCATTGGAAACTAACTTTAGTTCTCTAACATAATTTTGGCACATGAATGTTGTTAGAAAATTATATATTACAGAGCAATTTGAAACATAAAATATGCGGAAAACACAAGCACACAAAACACATAAAACCAGAGAGAGACAGATATACGTGGTTCACCCAGTTTGGGCTACGTCCACCCCGAACAACTAGTCCTTCCTTTCTATTATCCAGCAAAATGAAGAGACACAACCTACAGCAGATCCGTTGTAAAATCCTCTGTTCTCTCTCACAGTCTCCCTATCTGTTTCTCGCTCTGAGAATACACATACAATACACAGCCACAATACAATGCCCTCATACAAGATAGGGGTTGCCTTCTAGAGAAAAAAACCCTAAACTAAAGATAACTTCTACCGTTAGATCATCCGCCTAATGAATGGCTTAGATTGACTAGAAATTACTATACTATTACAAGGCAATTTTACATCCGTTTTTAGATTCAGAGGTGTTGCCCCTGAAACCCCCCGCCAGGGGGGGGCTCCATAAAGTCGCAACCGCCCCCCCTTGGACCCCCCAGGTAGCGTTTAATTACGCATGCCGTTGCCGCCCCATTAAGGTATAGGGGTCCAATGCTGTGATACAAAATAAACAAGATAATCATGCTCCACAGCCAACAATCTCCCACTTGGAGACTGATTGTAGCAACTCCGCCGCTGCTTCATTTGTTGGACAATGACTCCTCTTTGGACCTGGCTGTTTCTCATCTTCATCGTCATACTTGAAGACCAATTGAAACTGAGCATATTCTCAGTTTCTCCCTGGTTACAACTTTTGTTATCATATCTGGAGGATTCTGGCTAGTGTGTATCTTTTCTAGCTTCAATTGTCCATCTTCCAATATGACCATATGAAATGGTACTTGAGATGTATGTGTTTAGTCCTGGAATGAAATGTTGAGTTCTTTGCAAGATGAATGGCACTTTGGCTATCACTGTATAACATGCCCATATCATGCTTCTTACCCAATTCATCCATAAACCTTTGTAACCAAATCATTTCTTTACTAGCCTCTGTAGAAACAACATACTCTACTTCTGTTGTTGAAAGTGCAACAACACTTTGCATTTTTGAAACCCAACTGACAGTTGTTCCACCTACAATAAATACATACCTTGTAGTGCTTCTTCTGTTATCTCTGTCACCTGCCATATCTGCATCAACATATCCCTGTAGAGCAATGTTTGAACCACCAAAGCATAATACTTGATTTGTGGTACCTCTCAAATATCTGAGAATCCATTTTACTACCATCCAATGTTATTTTCCTGGATTGTTCATGTACCTACTTACAACTCCCACTGCATGTGCAATATCAGGCCTTGTGCAGACCATTGCATACATTAAGCTTCCAACTGCTGATGCATATGGAACTTTAGACATATAATCCATGTCTTCTTGGGTCTTTGGGCACATCTCCATACTAAGTTTGAAATGGCTAGCAAAAGGTGTACTAACTGGTTTTGCATTCTGCATATTAAATCTTTTCAACACCTTTTCTATGTACTCATTCTGAGACAGTGTTAATTTACGATTTTTCCTGTCTCTAGTTATCCTCATACCAAGGATTTGTTTTGCAGCTCCCAAATCCTTCATTGCAAATGAATTTGCCAATTTTCTTTTGAGCACATTTGTTTCCTGCATGTTAGACCCTGCAACAAGCATGTCATCTACATACAATAACAATATAATATAGCTGCCATCATTTTTCCTTTTTAGATAAACACAATGATCAGAGTGACATCTAGTATAACCTTGTTCAGACATAAACTTGTCAAATTTTAGATACCACTGCCTTGGAGCCTGTTTTAAGCCATACAAACTCTTCTTTAGCCTGCACACTAATTTTTCTTTCCCTTTGACCTCATATCCTTCTGGTTGCTCCATATAGATCTCTTCCTCCAAATCTCCATGGAGAAATGTTGTCTTTACATCTAATTGTTCAAGATGTAAATCTTCCACTGCTACAAGACTTAAAATAGTTCTGATTGAAGTCATCTTAACAATAGGAGAAAATATTTCATCAAAATCAATACCTTTCTTTTGTGTAAACCCCTTCACCACAAGTCTAGCTTTGTACCTCTGTTTACCTCCATCTTCTTCCTTCAGCCTGTAAACCCATTTATTTTGTAATGTAGTTTTACCTGCAGGCAACCTGACTAAGTCCCAAGTCTGGTTATGCATTAAGGAGTCCATCTCTTCTTCCATGGCTAGCTCCCACTTCTTCCTGCTTTCAACCTGCATTGCTTCTTCATAACATTCAGGTTCACCAGAATCGGTCAGCAATAAATAATATAATGAAGGAGAGTATCGTTCAGGGGGTCTACTTATCTTGGTAGATCTTCTAACACCACTTTCAGGTGTTTGAGGTGCCTGTTGCTGTTGTGGTGGTTGCTGCTGCTGTGGTTGTTGATTATTATTATTTTCAGGCACCTTTACTTTTTCAGTTATCTCATCAAGAACTGTGTATTCCTTGCTTTCTTTTTCCTGTTTCTTTTCCTGCAACCGATTCTTATACAAGACCTTTTCATTGAATATTACATCTCTGCTCCTAATGATTTTGTGATTTTCATAATCATATAAGCGATAACCAAAATCATTAACACCATATCCAATAAAGGTACATTTCTTTGATTTTTCCTCGAGCTTTGTTCTATTTTCTTTATTAATATGGACAAAGGCCTCACAACCAAAAAGCTTTAAAAAAGAGTAATTTACCTTTTTACCTGTCCATGCTTCCTCTGGAATACCAACATCCAAGGAACTTGAAGGCCATTTGCTTATTAGATAAACAACAATATCTACAACATCTGCCCAAAACTTTAAAGGAAATCCTACATGCAATCTCATGCACCTTGCACGCTCCATGATTATTCTGTTCATCCTTTCTGACACACCATTTTCTTGTGGTGTTCTTGGAACTGTCTTCTCTCTACGAATTCCATGCTCTGAACAGTACCTATCAAACTCTTTGCTACAATATTCATCTCCATTATCTGATCTGAGACACTTCAACTTCTTTCCTATCTCAATCTCAACCAAAGCTTTCCATTTCTTGAAATTACCAAATACATAAGATTTATTTTGAATACAATAAATCCAAGTTTTTCTAGTTGCATCATCAATAAAAGTAACATAATAACGAGAGCAACCAAGAGATGATACCTGAGCAGGTCCCCATACATCTATATGCACAAGCTCTAATTTTTTTCTCTTCTTTTCTTTCCCAACTCCGAGAAATATGACTCTCTTCTGTTTTCCATAAATGCAATTCTCACATAAATCCAAATCAATATTCTTCAAACCTGGCAACAAATTTCTTGAGTGAAGAATCTTCATCCCCTTCTCACTCATGTGTCTGAGCCTATGATGCCATAATGTTGCATCTTCTCATTTCGAAGCTAAAACATTAACAGAGTTAGAAATACCATTGCATAAATACAATGTACCAACCTTTCGCCTTTTGCTATTACCAAGGCTCCTTTGGTGACCTTCCAAGTTTTATCTGTGAAAGTTGTCACACAACCTTCACTGCCTAACTGCCCTGTTGAAATCAGATTTTTCTTCGGTTCTGGAACATGCATTACCTCCTTTAATAGCCATTGGTTTCCATTCTGTTGTTTTATGTATAAATTATATAACTGATATGTTATATGTCTAAGATTCTCCTGATCATACACTATTTGACTTCATGCACAATACATAATATATTCCACCATTGATCATCATATGCGGAAATTAAATCAATTGCATGCACACATTAAAACCATAAAAATTCACACATATGAACACAGTAACTTATGGGAAAGCTTAAAGCTAAAAACCCCCAAATATCTGTATAATATATGTCATAGAGATCATGTAACAATCATAATACAAAGCTAATCACAAGCTCTCAGTATCTCTAATCGCTACACACTAATTAGGTCCTGATCTAACAAATCCATGCACCGATCCATTGCCACTTGCTAGCCTGCCTCTACTATGCAATCCCTGTTGAATATGGGCTCTAAATGAGTTCGAATCCACCTGGCTTGCACTACGCAACCCTCATTGGAATCTCCATCAATGTGTGGTGCAAACTCATGCACCGGTATAGTCACAACTGATAGTCACACTGCTCTTTCACCTATCTCTCCACTGGTCTCCACTGAAACTGTCTATGCACTGTAGTTAACTGATGTATTCTTTAGTTGATTAATGAGTTAATAATTAGTGAATTAATTAATAATTAATTCACACCACTCTCACTAGTGTATCAATCAGTTAGACTAGATACAACTAGCTCAACTGTGTCTAACTGAGTTAAACTGAACACAACTTCACCAACTACTTCTACAACTCCACCAAACTTTGTCACATGAGTTATAACTGAAGTCCTCCATGTAATAGCTCTACTAAACCCTCAGGAATGGCGTAATTCCTTCTGTCAGCTCCTGTGCCACATCTGTGCACTTAACTGAAGTGCTCCAAGAGAATAAGATAATGTTTAGAGTCCAAATATTATTAAGAGCTAATAATATTCGACATATCTATTTTTAGACTAACAATCTAAAAATAGATTCCGCCCAATATGTCTAAAAATAGAAGTCCATCTATTTTTCCAACTTGACCAACCATCCACAAATAGCATCCTGCAACTCATAGAATATGATGGACATGTCTAAAAATAGACATAGTCTAAAAATAGACTTGCGCCAAAAATAGCCTACAGGCCCACTTAGTGAAGGTGACTCTTTTCACTAAGCTCATCATCTTGTTGCAATCTCTCAGCCTCCCTCTCAACAAGATAGGGATTATCTGCCACCCAGATCTGCCTCTGTGGTATTCGAATTTGCTCACAGTAGCGCCTTAATCAGAATATCAATACGATCCCATAAAGTAGGAATGTAAGAAAGTAACATGATCTTCCGCTACACACAATCTCTGATATGATGATACCGGATGTCAATGTGTTTAGATCTATCATGAAATACTGGATTAACCGAGAGTTTAATGAAACTTTGATTATCGCAATATATCAGAGTAGGATCTAAGTGTGAAGCAAACAACCCGACCAGGATCTTCCTCATCCATATAGCCTCACATGTAGCCAAACTTGCTGCCATATACTCGGCCTCCGCTGAACTGAGTGCCACGGATCTCTGCTTCCTACTGTACCAAGAAACTGTTGTCAACCCGATACTGAAAATCCCTCCAGATGTGCTTTTTCTGTCCATTGGGCTCCCTGCCCAATCTGCATCCGTGAAGCCACACAGCTTCACCTCATCCGACTGTCTGTACAAAAGTCCATATCCCGATGTGACTCTGAGATATCTTAGAACATGCTTCCCCGCCTTCCAAAAGAGCTTGGTCGGCTTAACCATAGCTTGTGAAAGCTGGTTAACATCGTAGCATATGTCGAGTCGTGTATTGACTAGATACATAAGCGACCCCACCAACTGTCGATAAACAGTGGCATCCACTACATCTGCCGATGTAGCATCCTCTTTCCTCCAACCACCAGGAAGAGGAGTATCAATAGGTTTGCAGCCATGCATGTTGAACTTCTCCAGTATCTCCCGGGCATACTTGCCTTGAGATACAAACAATCCATCACTGCCCTGCCAAATTTCCAATCCTGGGAAATAATGAAGGAGGCCCAAGTCCTTCATCTCAAACTCTTTTGCAAGATCAACCTTGCATGAGAGTATCAACTGTTCATCACCGGTCAGTATCAGATCATCTACATAAAGTACAATGATCAGTGACTTACCCTCAACCATTATCTGGTACAGGTTGGGATCTACCTCGCTCTTGGTAAAACCAAGTCCGATAAAGTAACTGTCGATCCGTGTGTACCAAGCACGAGGTGCTTGTTTTAGCCCATACAACGCTCTTTTGAGCCTGCACACATGTGACTCGCTGCTGAAGATCTCGAAACCTTCGGGATGCTCTATGTACACCTCCTCCTCAATGAATCCATTGAGGAACGCAGTCTTCACATCCATCTGATGAATGTGCCACCCCATCTGCGCTGAGAGAGCAAGGATGCTCCGTATGGAAGAATACCTTATGACAGGTACAAAGGTTTCCTCATAGTCGATCTCCTCAATCTGTGAGAAGCCCCGGGCAACAAATCTTGCCTTGTACTTCTCGACGCTCTCGTCAGCTGCTTGCTTCACTTTTTAGATCCATCTCGAACCTACCACTGATTTCCCTTTCGGCCTTGGGACAATCTCCCATGCACTGTTTCTGACAATCGAATCATACTCTTCCACCATGGCATCTACCCATGCAGGGTCCTCCACAGCTTCCTCAAAAGAGGATGGGAAGATGGTTGTCATGATACACTAGCTCCTTGAGGATCATGTCAAATTATATCGGTCGGTGTTTGTCTCTACTCTGTATTTCTGATGTAGGTGCTCCTACAACCTTCTCTGCATCTTGAGCCAGTCGCTCAGCTTCTGTAGTGCGCTTTCACCCTCTGATGGTTGGCGCTGCCTGAGTGGTCTCTTCCACTCCATGAACCTCCTCTTGTGGCTGATCCACATCCTGAGGCTCATCCTTAGGAACTAATAGCTCCTCATCTGCATGCAAGTGTGGCTCCCTCTCAAGCGAACGCTTCATGGCTTTCTCCTCATGAAATTTGATATCCCGTCGCACAACAGTCTTCCGACTTTCTGGAAAATACACACGATAGTTGTGGGGTGTTTCTTTGTACCCCACAAATATCCCAACCTCTGTGGTCGGCTCCAGCTTCTTCCTGGCATCCTTCGTCACATGAATGTAAACAGGTGAGCCAAAAATCTTCAAATGAGAAATATCAGGCCTCTTACCAGAAAACACCTCCTATGGTGTACTCATGCCAAGTATCCTGTGAGGACAACGGTTTTGCACATAAACCGCAATATTGCATGCCTCAACCCACAAGTGTATGGGTAGGCCCTGATCATGCAACATCGCTCGTGCAGCACCCACGATCGTTTTGTTCTTTCGCTCTGTGACCCCATTCTGTTGTGGGTTATGAGGTGATATGAGCTCTCTTCGAATTCCTTCTGCGCTGCAAAAGTCCTTGAATTCACCAGAGATGAATTCACCACTATTGTCGCTCCTAAGAGCCTTCACCTGCTTCCCTGACTCTTTCTCCACCAGTGCCTTGAACTCACAAAACTTAGAGAATGTCTCGCTCTTCTTCTGCATGAAGAAGATCCGACACTTATGAGAAAAGTCATCAACAAATATCACATAATACCTGTGCTTTGCTGTCGAAGCTGTTAAGAAAGGTCCACACACGTCTGTGTGAATTCTCTCAAGGATCGTCGTGGCGTGACTATCCTTCTCGTGAAAGGTGGCTTTCACAAATTTTCCCAAAGTACATCCCTTGCACTGATCTGACTACGCAAGTGTACCTTTGGGAAGCCTGGTGGAAATCTGCTGCAAAATTTTCAAAGCACCATGGTGAAGATGGCCCAATCTCCTGTGCCATAGCTCACCCTCATCTTGGCTCACCACTCCTTCTGCCTTGCCTGCCATTGCTGCGCAGCCATCTCCCTGCAACTGATAAAGGTTCTTAACTCTAACCCCTATCCTCCGGGTTTCAGCAATTTCCTTACTGCGCAGGAAAGCCTTTCCCTCGCTAAGGACAACATCATATCCCTTGTCTTCTAACATGGCCATCGAGATCAGATTCTTCTTCAATCCTGGAACATGCATGACATCCTTCAGTATGAAAGGTTTAACAGACTCCCTCTCAAAGGAAATGGTCCCGATACCAGTCGCACTGTATCTACCATCATCGCCCATCTCGATGTGCACTCCAAGATCCTTCTCATCCAAATCACTGAACAAATCTTTGTCTCCGGTCATATGAAAAGACGCACCACTGTCAAGAAACCACATTGAACCCATCATACTTGAGACCAAGCATGCAATCAGGGAAAAATCCAGCTCAAACTGCGAGGCTAAGGCCTCTCCAGCTGCAGATCCAGCAGCCTGCTTATTTTTCTTCTTCTGTGGACAATTAGTGGCGTAATGTCCGTGTTGGTGACAGTGAAAGCACTTCACCTTGGACATGTCCTGCTTCTTGCCTTTCACACCAGATTGAGAAGCATTCTTCTTTCTCTTCCCCTTCCTTGCTTTGGTAGCCAAAGCGCAATTTTCCTCATCTTCATTCTTCGATGAAGATCCATCCCTGGTACTCCGCCTTATCTCCTCCTGCACAAGATCCGACCAAAGTCACTCCCATCCTGGCAGTTTCTCCCGTACATTGACAGAGTCCTCATAGGAATGCCAACTCTTCGGAAGCCCAAGGAGAGCCAAGCTCACCAATTCCTCTTCATCTACAGTAACCCCCACATTTCCCAGCTCATCCCTGCACTTGAAGAACTTCGTGAGGTACTTGGGTATACTCTCGCCCTTCTCCATTTTTATTTTCCTGAGCTTATCCTTGAGCGCCAACTTCCTCTAGTCGCTCTTGCTTTGGAACAAGTCTGTCAAAGCTTTCCACGTCAAGAATGGAGTAGCTTTACCATGAAGGCTGGACACTATGTGATCCTTCACACCTTTCGACAGAATCCTTCGACATTTTGCTGTCTTCTTTTGCCATGCGTCAAGTGCGGCAACATCGCTAGAAGCAGGTTTTGGAATTTCAGCATCTATGAACTCCTTCAACCCATTATCCTCCAGCACCGCCTCCATCCTGTCCTTCCATGCAATATAATTTGAGCTGCCCTCAAGGGCATACTCCAATCGCAATTCGTTGAAAGACATCTCAACTTAGACACCAAGAAAACATTACTGCAAATTCGTATTCCACCAACACAAAACTCAACCGCTTCAATGCTTTTGCTATTGCTCCGATGATCAACTATCACTCTGATACCATATAGAAATTATATAACTGATATGTTATATGTCTAAGATTCTCTTGATCATACACTATTTGACTTCATGCACAATACATAATCTATTCCACCATTGATCATCATATGCGGAAATTAAATCAATTGCATGCACACATTAAAACCATAAAAATTCACACATCTGAACACAGTAATTTATGGAAAAGCTTAAAGCTGAAAACCCCCAACTATCTGTATAATATATGTCATAGATATCATGTAACAATCATAATACAAAGCTAATCACAAGCTCTCAGTATCTCTAATCGCTACACACTAATCAGGTCCTGATCTAGCAAATCCATGCACCGATCCACTGCCACCTACTAGCCTGCATCTACTGCGCAATCCCTGCTGAATATGGGCTCTGAATGAGTTCGAATCCACCTGGCTTGCATTGTGAAATCCTCATTTGCATCTCCATCAATGTGTGGTGCAAACTCATGCACCAGTATAGTCACAACTGATAGTCACACTGCTCTTTCACCTATCTCTCCACTGGTCTCCACTGAGACTGTCCATGCACTGTAGTTAACTGATGTATTCTTCAGTTGATTAATGATTTAATAATTAGTGAATTAATTAATAATTAATTCACACCACTCTCACTAGTGTATCAATCAGTTAGACTAGATACAACTAGCTCAACTGTGTCTAACTGAGTTAAACTGAACACAACTCCACCAACTACCTCAATCAACTCCACCAAACTCTGTCACATGAGTTCTAACTAAAGTCTCCATGCAATAGCTCCACTTAACCCTCAGGAATAGCATAATTCCTTCTGTCAGCTCCTGTGCCACATCTGTGCACTTAACTGAAGTGCTCCAAGAGAATAAGATAATGTTTATAGTCCAAATATTATTAAGAGCTAATAATATGCGACATATCTATTTTTAGACTGGTAATCTAAAAATAGATTTCGCCCAATATGTCTAAAAATAGAAGTCCATCTATTTTTCCAACTTGACCAACCATCCACAAATATCATCCTACAGCTCATGGAATATGATCGACATGTCTAAAAATAGACATAGTCTAAAAATAGACTTTGCGCCAAAAATAGCCTGCAGGCCCTCTTAGTGAAGGCAACTTCTTTCCACTAAGCTCATCATCTTGTTGCAATCTCAACATTTTACAATAACTTTACCCATTCCAACAATTTTACAGGGTTTATCATCACCCAAACGAACTTGTCCAATATCTCCTTGAACATAGTCATGAAAATATTTCTTATCAGGCGTGGCATGGAATGAGGCCCCTGAATCTACCACCCAGGAATCAGTTTCTAAAGAAATAATCAAAGCATCTTGTAACACATCATCTGTCACATTTGCTTCATGATTGTTTTCTTGCTATGCGTCCCCTTCTTTTCCCTTCCGAGATCTAAAGTCTTTCTTCAGGTGTCCTTTCTTTCCGCATTTCCAGCACACTATCCCTGATCTGGACTTGGATTTGCCTTTCCTTGATTTACTGCGATATCTCGAGCTCTTTCCTCTTCCCATTATTCTTCCCCTAGACTCTGCACTCAAAGCATTACCCGATGTCTCACCGGAGCTTTTTCATCGCATTTCCTCGTCCTCGCTAAGGATAGCACCGACAACATCATCAAACTTTAAAGTACTAGATCCAAAGACATAGTTACTAATGGCCATAACTAAACCATTCCAACTTTCTGGCAATGATCACATAAATAAAAGAGCCCTAACTTCATCATCAAATTTTACCCCTACAGAACTTAACTGATTGGTAAATGTATTAAAATCATTTAAATGGTCTGCAACAGATCCACCTTCCGACATCTTCATATTAAATAAATGTTTCATGATAAATACCTTGTTTGAGGCCGAGGTTTTTTCATATAGTTTCGTCAATGCCTTAATCAAACCCTCTGTTGTTGTTTCCTTCGAAATATTGAAGGTTACCGAGGCCGCGAGGCACAACCGTACTGTTCCGAGTGCCTTTGTATCGATAATCTCCCATTTTGCGTTTGTCACAGCCATCGGCTTCTTTGTTTTTCCGCTCAATGGTAGGTATAGATCTTTCTGATACAGATAATCTTCCATCTGCATCTTCCATAGTGGGAAGTTTTGGCCATTAAATTTCTCGACCCTAAACTTACCATCTTTCGCCATTGCTCCCTCTCGAACCAGGAACCCTTCTTTCCTGTTATTTTATCAGCCAAATAGACCTTCTGCTCTGATACCAATTGTTAGAAAATTATATATTACAGAGCAATGCGACACATAAAATATGCGGAAAACACAAGCACACAAAAGACATAAAACCATAGAGACACAAATATACGTGGTTCACCCAGTTTGGGCTACGTCCACCCCGAACAGCCAGTCCTTACTTTCTATTATCCAACAAAATGAAGAGACACAACCTACAGCAGATCTGCTGTAATATCCTCTATTCTCTCTCACATTCTCCCTATATGTTTCTCGCTTTGAGAATATACATACAATACACAGCCACAATAAAATGCCCTCATACAAGATAGGGGTTGCCTTCTAGGGTAAAAAACCCTAAACTAAACATAACTTCTACCATCAGATCATCTACCTAATGAACGGCTCATATTGACTAGAAATTACTATACTTTTACAAGGCAATTTTACATCCATTTTTAGCTTCAGGGGCGCTGCCCCTGAAACCCCTCGCCAGTAGGGGCTCCATAAAGTCGCAACCGCCCCCCCTTGGACCCCCTAGGCAGCATTTAATTATGGGCGGTGTTTCCGCCCCATTAAGGTATAGGGGCCCAATGCTGTGATACAAAATAAACAAGATAATCAGGCTCCACACCCAACAAATGCCAAATTTCCATCTTATAGCCCCTGGTGGACAGTTTCCTGGAAAATATGACCACTCGCAAGACCCATGGGATTAAACCCCAAGGGTGTTTATCCTTGGACCATTTTAGTTCGCCCAACGTTAAAGCACCAATACCTTCACCCATGTGCTTAGCGACACAATTATGATAAATGGGAGGGATATCACTTTCCCCTACCCATCTAACAATTAATGGAGAGGGGGGGAGGGGGGGGGTTCAAAATTTGTTATATATGTAGTTTAAACACTGACCAACTCTTTATAGTACCCCAAGCCATCTTATACATTGATCATACTAGACGATAGAGACATGACTTTAGGGCCCCCTTGCATTTCTGATTTTTAACGAGGGGCAGGGTCCAAAATCCTTTATCGCATTCACCTATGGAACATGGTGCCATGGAGAATAATTAGGCCCACTTACTTGCCAATGTGTGATTGCTTATGGATGATTGGATATATCATGTCCTTGTCATTGCCACATCACAACTTACCACGTCATACCACATCACACCACGTTACCGCCTTGTCACCACCACATGTCACTTGGAAAGGCCACCCAAAAAGGCCAAATCCACCTGCCACATGCCCTCACTTGAGTGTGCCCTGTCATCAACCTAAAACCTAGTAATGACTAAACCCAACTTAAACCAACTAATCTACACTCATAAATATTACATTCTTACCCCTTTAATTGCATAAATAGGTACTCTACAACCTAATATGTAGCCATGTTGCGAAAAGTTATGTAAACATTATGTAATGTAATGTTATGTTAGGTCATTAAGATAAAAATAAAAATAAAAAATATTATTTTAATTTTATCACTGCAATTATATTATCTACATACTATATCTTATATGTGTTAAGATGTTAGGGTTGTTCGGTAAACTTGGCTCGATAAGTTACTGGTGGTTTCAGATATGGGTTTATGAGAACCCATGGTTTTTCCCATGGTATTCATGTGGAATGTAACCTATTTAAAAGAAGAAAATTTTGAGAAAATTTTGTGGTCTCATTGTTCGCAAGTATATAATATCACAGTGGGAAAACTCACCACATAATTCCAAAAAATATCCAAGAGAATGGATTTGAAGTAGTTACTTATTTTAGTATCGAATTTACATTATTGATTTGATTGTTTTAAATTTATACAAATTACAAATAGATAGAAGTTGATTTTTGAACTTCGATTAGATTGTGTACTTTTCTCACAGAAGACCATCAATGGTTTTTAATTGCTAAGTCTTACTCAAAATTGAGAGGATAATGTATAAAACCTAAGTCATCCTATATAAAATTTTAGTAACATAATTGAGTTGTTGGGTGAAGCTATTTTGGATATATATTAACATTTAGAAACATATTTGGAATTGGATACATTTCTTTAGTAATTTCCTCCCCCATTATAATACATATGTGATTGATTGAGAAATAACCAAGTGCCTCTCAATAATATTTGCACTTTTAAGTTATATATAATAAAAATGATGATGATGATGATGATGTTGTGTGTTTTGTAAGATGGAATATAAATAGAACTTGAATAATTCAATTTTTAATAAAAAATATTAAAATGAAACATTGGTAATAATAAATTTGGCTAATGTCCATGGGGTCTTGGATAGACGGTGATTGTGTGCTCTATTAAGACACTCCTTGATGTGAAGTCATATGTTCAATTTTCCGCTTGGATCGCGGTGATATATTGGACATGATGAAGATGTAGGCCCACCAAGCTTTAAAAATAAAAATAAAAATTTGGCTAATAAAATAAGTGGTAAGTTTTTTTTTTTTTTTTTTAGTCCAATCGCAACATGTTGGCCAATTTCAACTTGAACATCCCTAACACATATTTTTATCAAAAGTATTGAATTTGTATGGTTCTGGTGCAGTGGTTTGGATGGACAAACAATTTAGATTTATTTTTTCATTAATGATTGCGGGGTAAGATTTGAATAATTCAAATTTTAATAAAAATATTAAAATAAAACATTTGTAATAATAAATTTTTTTGTATGGCTTTGGTGTAGTGTTTTGGATGAACAAACAATTTAAATTTATTTTTTCATTACTAATTGTGAGGTCAAGTTTGAATAATTCAAATTTTAATAAAAATATTAAAATGAAACATTTGAATAATAATTTTGGCAAATAAATTGCACAATATATTTATTAAACTTTTACAAGCAACCCTAACACAATTTTCTATCAAAATGATTGAACTTGTATGGCTTTGGTGCAATGGTTTGGATGAGAAACAATTTACGTTTAAATTTTCATTAATGATTGTGAGGTAGAATTTGAATAATGCAAATTTTAATAAAAATATTAAAATGAAACATTTATAATGATGATGGTGATGATGATGATGATTGATGTCCACTAATACCAATGCGGCCTATTAGACCTCCATAAAAGAAAATGAAACGAATCTAAGTGCAATTCTTCAAAATCTTGTTTCTATGATCAAAGAGAAGGAAAGAAGCCCTCCAATATTGCTATATATGAGATGTATTAATAAGTCGAAAAGATTGGAAGTGTGGAAGATGTCAGGGAATTGAGAGCGGATGTGAGTAAGAGCCAGGCAGTCCAAAATGAAGTGATTTTCATCTTCCACCTTCTTAGTATCACAAATCTGACAGATTCTAACATTCCAAGGAGTCTTGGGAATAGATCACCGCCCGGTCTCACTTCGAAGCTCATGAAAATTAGTTCTTATCTTAGCGATGTTCATTTTTTTCTTAGTGTTGGTCAACACAGAGAGATAATTTTGGTTATCAAGGGTGGGGTTGATCACTTCCTTATAATATCTTAGCTTCCTTTTACCCTCCAACTCCTTATCCTCCCATAACTTGTCCTTAAACTTGCAGGTAATAATATCTTTGATACTATCTTTGCTTCCCACACTGATCTCCTCCTTAATTCCCTAATGGTTAAGCCAAGACTAGGCATCCTTATGCCACCCGCACTTGAGGCGAAGGTTGGGGTTTTGACTAAAGTTAGAAGTAATTTTTGAGAGCCTTTTGGATTCCATGCTATAAAGATTCTTCTTATACATCTGATATCTAAACATAGCCGAACTTTCAATGGGGGACATACCAGTTCGATCAAGAGGATAGGATAGAGAGTATTTCCTTTGATCTTCAGGTTGTAGGTTATGAATTGATTTTGAATCATCTCAATCTTCTTCCATGACTCTCTGGATATACTGCAACCCGAAACTTCACATATGTATAAGGCAACTAGGGTGACGAGAGTCTCAAAGAAGAACCTCTTTTTACTCCAAATGCAAAGATCGACCGAGTTACAATTGTTTTCAAGCTCATAATAAGGTTTCCAACATCCGATAATCCTTTTCTCGATGCTATAATTCCTGTTGATTTGATGAGGCAAGTTTCACTGATAAAATGCTTGGCAAGCTTTTTTAACTTTTCACTCCAATCACAACATCGTGGGCTTAATTTCAAATTGAACATCCCTAGCACAATTTTTTTTATCAAAATGATCGAATCTCTATGGCTTTGGTGCACTGTTTGCGATGGACAAACAATATACATCTAAATTTCTAGTAATGATTGTAATGTAGAATTTGAATAATTGAAGTTTTAATAAAAAATATTAAAATGAAAATTTTTAATAATAAATTTGGTTAATAAAACTATCAGAAGTTTTTTTAACTTTTATCTCCAATCACAACCCAAGTACAATTTTTTATTAAAAATTTGTATGGCTTTGGTGTAATGAATTGGATGAGTAAACAATTTACATTCAATTTTTCATTAATGATGACTTAGAATTTGAATATTTCATTTTTTAATAAAATAATATTAAAATGAAACATTTGTAAAAATAAATTTGGCTAGTAGAATGTGTAGTAAGTTTTTTTCAACTAACACAGATGAATAATAAATTTGACTAATAGAATGTGTGGTAAATTTTTGTAACTAGCATAGAAGAATAATTCAAATTTTAATTAAAAAATATTAAAAGCATTTGTAATAATAAATTTGGCTAACAAAATGTGTGGTAAGTTTTTTCAACTTTTCGGCTCCAATTGCGAGGATGCTTCCCAGTTTCAACATAAATATCCCTAACACAATTTTTTTATCAAAATTATTGAATTTATATGGCTTTGGTGCACTCATTTGTATATGGAAACAATTTAATTTTAAACATATTTTTTTATCAAAATTATTGAACTTGTATGACTTTGGTGTAGTGATTTGGATTGAATTTCATTAATGAGTATGACCTAGAATTTGAACAATTCAAATTTTAATTAAAAAAATATTAAAACCAACTTAAATCTAAATCTATCCATTGCCAAAAAAATTAAATATCTTAAAATCTAAAATTCCCTTTTAAAATAAAACTCGTAAAAAACATTTACACCTCTCTGCTACTCTAATACATAAATCTTTTAAATATGGTTTATGTAATACAAATCCTTTAAATGTGGAAGTGATCAACCCCAACCTTGATAATCATAATTATCTCTCTGTGTTGTCCAGCAATAAGAAAAATATGAACATTGCTAAGATAAGAACTAATTCTCATGAGCTTGGGAGTGAGACCGGCCGTGGCGTATTCCCAAGACCCCTTGCAACAATAGAATTGGTTAGATTTGGGATTCTAAGCAGGTTCCTTTTAGATTGCTCGACTCTTACTCTACTCACATTTGCTCTCAATTCCCTACCATCTACCATACTTTCAATTATCTTGACTTATTAAGCCAAACCACCTATAACTATCTTGGAGCACTTATTTCCCTTCTCTATGACCATAGAAACAAGATTTTGAAGAATCAAAATTAGTTTCTTTCTCCTCCCTTAAAGTCCAATAAACTACATTGTTCTTAAGACGGTAATCATCATCATAATACAATATTCTTCTTTCATCCTATTTTTTATAAATTTTACAAATTAAATATTTTGAATTAAAATTTAATTTTAACATAAATACAAAATATGTTGTTACAGCTATTAAGAAAAAATATAATATTATTATTTTTCAAAATCTACCGGAATCTTTAAAACAACGAAATGAATGCGTCGAGAGTTGGCTACAAACATTGATTTTGTTTCATGCACTTATTTCCCTTAACCATCATCATCATAATACGATATTCTTCTTTCATCTTATTTTTTATAAATTTTACAAATTAAGTATTTTGAGTTGAAATTTAATTTCAACATAAATACAAAATAAATTGTTACAGTTATTAAGAAAAAATATAATATTATTATTTTTCAAAATCTACCGGAATCTTTAAAATAACGAAATGAATGAATGCGTCGCGAGTTCGCTCCAAACATTGATTTTGTTTGTTTCATGCCGATGGTAACGCTATAATTTCTCTTTTAAAAAGGACCTTTATCTTTATTATTGCCCCATTAAAATGGTGTTGCCAAACGTGTAAGTGGAGGCAGCTGTCGGAATCAGCGATCCCTGCCTATTTTAGTGCTTCGAGTTGCGCGTACGGTATATGTCTTCTGCTACCATTATTTCATTTTTACCATCTTTGAGTAACCTCTGGAGCTGTTGGGTTTTCGCATATTTGATTTTGTATGAGGTTTTGCATATTTCATTTTGTATGCATGAGTTCTGTTTGCTAGACGACATTGATGTGAAAGCATTGTATGAGGTTTCGCATATTTCATTTTGTATGCACGAGTTCTGTTTGCTAGAGGACATTGATGATAAAGGAGTGGGTGAAGACATTCTTCTACTCATATTTCCTGCAGGGAAAGCTCAAGTCCGTAAAGAAGTAAAGGGTAAGGCTTTTCATGGCAATACGAAGTCTTCGTTTGCACTCCGTTCCATTTCAGGGTATTGTTCACATTATTCAGTGTTATATTAATTTAATTCGTAAAAATTCCTAGAAATGCATTACCTCTGAGAAACCCAGAGGCTGTCAGCGTGTTTCATGCTAAAAGCAGATGTAAATTAATCGCCATCCTTGTTTATTTCAGTACTTCGAGTTGCTGTCTTCAGCCAGGAATATCTTGTTTTGACCATCTTTCTTCCGGAAAACAGTAACGCTGGTGCTGCTGGGGTTCCACATATATGATTTTATATCCATGGGCTCTGTTGGATATAGGACGTTAATGTGAAAGCCGAGGGTGAAAAATTTTCTGCCACTCATATCCCATGCGGAGAAACTCAAGTATAAACAAGTAAAGGGTAATGCTTTTTAGCGCAATACGACTGAGTCTTCTTTTGCATTCCATTCTATTTCATGGCATTGTCCATTCTATTACATGGCATTGTCCAGATTATTCAGTCTTGCCATAATTTAGTTTGGGAAAACTTCTTGAAACGCGCTACATTTCAGAAACCTAGAGGTTGTCAACATGTTTACTCCATCCGACTCTTCAACATTCTGTAATTTTATGCTGATAAAAGATTTAAATTTATTGCCATCCCTGCTTCTTTCGGTATTTCTAGCTGTGAATATCTCGCTTCACCATCTTCCTTCTGGCAAAAAAAAAACGGTAATGCTGGTGCTGCTGGGTTCACATGTTGGATTTTATATGAAAGAGCTCTGTTTGCTACAGGACGATGATGTGAAAGCAGAGGGTGAAGAATTTGCGCCCACTTGTATTTCTTGCGGTGAAGCTCAAGTCTGTAAAGAAGTAAAGGGTAAGGCCGAGTCTTCGTTTGCATTCCACTCCATTTCACTGCATTGTTCAGATTATTCAGTCTTACCTTATTTAATTCTTAAAATTTGTTGAAATGCCTTCATGCTGGCTAAAGCCAGAGGTTGTGAACGTGTTGACTTCATCCGATTTTTTTAACTTACGATAATTTTATGGTAAAAAGAGATGTAAATTCTTAAATTATTACATTCCATGATTTTGGCCATTCCAGGGTTTTAAGCCACGCCCGTATCGTCATATTAGTTGGTTTAGGTTTGTTTAATTCGAGTGTTGTGGTTAGTTTATGGGTAATCAATTTCAAAAGAGTGCGAGCTTATAAGAGCGTTTTAGTAGCCCATGTTTAAACTTGGGGTGCTCTTATAATGGCTAATAGTTCAACCTCACTGAACCTCAATCAGTTCATTTACTGAACCTGCTATGAAATTATTTCAAGCTCTGGATGCTTCATGAGTGTGCTTTCTTGAGTACTTCAGATAAGAATACTAGTTGCAGAGGGAGATAACCTAACAATGTTGCTATTTTATGTGTATTGATGTGTGAGAAGATAAACATTGCTAAATTAGAATAGAAGAGGGTGGAACATCTAACATCTCGTTAAAACAGTTCTACAGAAGAAAACAGAAATATGAGGAAGAGACAATATCCTAGATGTGGACATCTTTAAATTTTTGCGTTACTAGTATGGATTTGTCCCCATAGGTGGGTGGCCTACTCTGGTTGGGTTGACTCTCAGCATCTTGTCTTTGAAGTGCATCATCCTTATCACACTTTTTGCTATGCCCCTCTGTTTGTGACTGCCGGAATGCTGTTTCCCGATTGCCATCTTTGAATGTGACTGTTCCCTTCACTATATCTTCCACTTAAACTACTTTTTCAATCTCGACAGTAGTTCTCATCCATGGATATTGTTATTTTATATGTTCATCTGACGTGGCCCTTAGTGTACGCTTGAACTAGTAGTCACGTTTAAGATCTATTTAGTTTTGCATGAAATAGCCTAACAGAGAATTCTCAGAGTTGGTCAGTTACTATCTTTTTCTTGTTAAAGCACCCGTAGTGTTAAAAATACTCTGCATACACATTTTATATGACATGAACTAAATTGAAGATAGAATTCAGAGTATTGTTATTCCCCTTAATTGCTACCATTTGCGATACTCTGCATTTGGATTTGTCCCTTGCTTTGCTGCAATTGTAGTGATACTACCGGACCCCACATAAATATTAAACACCTCTTTTTTCAGGGTCAACTTTCTTTTATCAAGTTATGACAAACTTCCGAATGTGGACCAAAATTAGCTCAGAGTGTTGGTTAAGCAGCTGAACTTCCTTCTTTGGAAACAAAAGGGAAATCACATAAATTGCTAATAAATAGAACCTCTGTTTTCAGATGATGGTATCTTGCTCTATTGCTAATATCCCTTGTTTATGACAGTGTAATTTATGTTCAATGTCATTGTCAAGTTGTCATTACCTATGAGCTGCTCAGATATGTTGCTGGTAGAAGCAATTATAAACCCAGGTCCAGGACAGTAGAGTGGTGAATGTTTTAGCCAATCAAGACAATAGCTTTCTTTCCACCTCTTAAATTAATCTCCTTTTATCTTCAAGTTAAAGCAGCTACTCCCTCGCTTAAAAAATCAATTGAGATATGTAAGAAGTTAGAATTTCTCTTCTTAATGCATCTTTCTTGTAAACTCATATATGCAATTAGAATTTATTAGTTCAGAAGAGAAATTCTAACTTCTTACATATCTCAATTGATTCTTCAAGAGAGGAAGTAGTTCAGAATACAACCTCTTAATTAATCTCCTTTTATCTTCAAGTTAAAGCAGCTACTCCCTCGCTTAAAAAATCCATTGAGATATGTAAGAAGTTAAAATTTCTCTTCTTAATGCATCTTTCTTGTAAACTCATATATGCAATTAGAATTTATTAGTTCAGAAGAGAAAATTTAACTTCTTACATATCTCAATTGATTCTTCAAGAGAGGGAGTAGTTCAGAATACAACCACATGGAAGAGGAGTTCCATGGCTTCAATTATTTATATTTAAAAATTATGACACGTTCATTTCTAAGGTCTTTCAACATCACCAAAAACAACCTCGTCAAAGAGTGGGTCAGCAGGATGGACAGCCCCCTCCACATCTCTACTAGCGCCTAATTTGTCATCAGAGAATTTTGCTTAACAGACTTACCAAAATCTCGACATTTGATGCAGGACCATCTCTTGCAGCTAGGTGACCCTTCACGATATGAAAGATTTTCATGTCTATGGTGGTTAGGAGAGTGGAATGGATAAGCAAGAGCGAGATCATGAGGAGTTAGAAGAAGGTGTGTCATAGGTTTTTTAGATCTAAGTGGTCTATCTTTGGTGAATCCTATTCGTCTTTAGGAACCGATTGAGGTAGATGGGGTGGGAAGTACATGGAGCTCTGCATAGGTTTTGTAGATCTAAGTGGTCTATCTTTGGTGAAACCTATTCGTCTTTAGGAACCGATTGAGGTAGATGGGGTGGGAAATACATGGAGCTCTGCATAGGTTTTGTAGATCTAAGTGGTCTATCTTTGGTGAATCCTATTTGTCTTTAGGAACCGATTGAGGTAGATGGGGTGGGAAGTACATGGAGCTCTGCATAAGTGTTGATTGTGGAATCTGTCATACCAAATCATTGGTCTAAGGTGTCACAGAAGTATAATGTGAGATTGTGTAGAGGGCATTTGATAAGCCCACGAAGCAACAAATTAAGTGATATGTGATGGACAACTTATGAGTTGCCGAGTATACAAGAATCGGTGAAAAGTGTTGTTAGGCCATATGGTGGTCAACAGTTGGATCCAATCATTGTTTGGTAATTTTAGATAATTGATGTTGGGAGGGAAAGTAAGGAGCATGGATATTATTATTCATACTCACAGAGAAAGGAGGAGATAGAGAGCTCTCATGGAGAAGAATGAAGAGTTATCATAGTGAAAAGGAGACAAAAAGCTAAGCTGAGAAGATTCCTTGTCTGTTGTATCCAAGTGAAGACTAAGATTGACTAGCACCTTTGATTATATTTTAATGTTTTGAGAAGGCAATAATCTTATGTTTTGTAACTACTAGTAGCCCATGGAGGCATATATGTAATATTTTGAACCTTTAATTTAATAGACTAGTTAAGCTTGTGGGTTCTTCCATCAATTGTGTAGTGTGTGAATGTGTTGCTTCCATTTGCATTGAGTCTAATTGTACACCTTATATTTAGTTTGTTGATAGATTCATTACACTAGTCTAGTATCAAAGTAAGTTTGTTACCTGTATGTGTGTGAGAGTGGTTCTAGTAAAAGAGTTTAGTGCATAGAATTGTTGGAAGATGAAAAGATTACAACAAAAATAAAATTGTGGACAGAATTGTGAAGAAAGGAATTTTTACATAAATAGCTGTATGGCACACAAAAGAGGAAGATTACCACCCTAGGGTTGAGGACAATGAAGAAGCATTGCCAGTTAAAATCACTGAGCTGTAAAGGGCCATGTTTGCTAGGATTGATGCCATGGAAGCAACTTAGAGAAGGGCCTTGATAGATATGGCTGTTCATGTCATTTGGTTTGATAAGTGAACCTAGCACTTTTATGAGGTTGATGAATGAAAATTTGAAATCTTACTTGGGTAAATTATTATTCGTGTATCTAGATGATATACTTGTGTTCAGCAAGGCAAAAGAGGAGCACATGATGCTTTTGAAGAAAATGTTGGAGTGGTGGAAGCATGAGAAGTCAATTATTGATATACAAAAGCCTTCTTTTTCGAAGGAAGAATTTGTGGAAATTTGTAAGATCTCAAGATGGATTCAGAGAAGGTGAGAGCCATTGTGGTATGCCTACATCGAGAAGCACATTTGAAGTAAGAAGCTTCATGGGTTGGCAAGCACATGGAGGGAGAGTTCTAGTGGAATGCAGTTGCCCAACGAGTTTATTGCTAGTTGAAGAAGAAGGTTACTGAGGGACCCATGCTAGGTTCACCAAATTTTTCCGAAGTGTTCCAAGTGGACTACAATGCCAGTGGAACAGTCATTGGAAAAGTGCTTAGCCAAGAAGGTAAGCCAATTGCATTCTTAAGTGAGAAGCTGGAGAATGTAAAGAAGAAATTCTCAGCATATGATCAGGAGTTTCATACTAGCATCCAGGGATTGATGAAGTAGAGGCACTATTTGCTGCCCAAGGAATTTATCCTTTAAACTGATTATCCAGCACTGTAGTGCATAAGCAGCCAAGTAAAAATGAATCAATGGCACATGAAATGGGTTGTGTTTCTGTAGAGCTACTCATTTGTGTAGAAGCAAAGATCATTGATTTCAAACAAAGTTATTGATGCCTGGAGCAGAAGGTTAACACTGTTGAGTCTTGACTACTATCACTAAAGAGATGGTAAGGTTGGAAGAAATGAGAAGGGTGTATGAGACAGATTCAAATTTTGTTGAAATGTGGAAGGCCAACAACGAAATGTGGAGGGGAGACTGAACTCTATGCTTGGATTTTTCAATCTAAGAAGGTTTTCTTTTCAAAAATCAGCAATTGTGCATCTGAAGAGGATCAATGAGGGAGAACCTCATAAGCGAGTTGCATAGTGGCAGCTCGAGATACCCCCTTGGAATACCTTAAAATTCCCAAGCTCTGGTTAAAGTGTAAGACACCCCCTTGGAATACCTTGAAATTCCCCCCTTAACTTTCTGAGTTGTCTGAGTTTTCAGTGTATCATTTCGTCAAACAATTTGCATACCATTGGCTTTAGGTGCATTTTCTTATATTTTATTCAAGAGAAATAAACACAGCGACTAACACATGCTAAGAGATGCTTCAAAACAATGTTAGAAGATTTATATTAAGGCCATAAATACACACACTGCTGATATAAGTTTGCAAAATAATAAATCTAAGTATGAACAACCATTTCATCAACATGGCACAAGAGTGTAAAATGAGCAAAAGATTAGAGGAACTTTGTATAAACTTAACAATGCAAACTTCAGTATATTAGGTGCTTTATGGCATGGTTCCTGTTAGTGACCTATAAATATAGGATTCATAATTTTGACTTGACTAATGGTAGTCTTGTAAATATGTACAAACTTTGCTTTTTGCAAATTATTTCCCATATTTTGTAAAAAAAATAAAAAATAAAAAAATAAAAAAGAGGGTAAAAAGTCCTAAAAGAAAAATCAAAGGACTTATAAAAAATAGTATACCCCAAAAGAAAAAAGATGAATAAAACATGAAAGTGTGCAAGTTTAAATGCCACTACTTTTACCTTTTGCAGTTGATTATGGCAGTGTCAATAAATGCCATAATCTGTGATGAGTTGAACAATTTAATCTTGACTCGTCATCTTTCAATTTCAAATGTCGTAGATAGAGAATAAACAATTGTCATACAGTTTAATCATGACAATTCATTAGTTAGGTAGAGAATAAAAGAATCCAACAGTTTAATCTGGATTCTTGTTTGAAATAAGTGTAGAATTAGAATAGTTTACTGCTTTCAAAAAAAAAAAAATGTTGTAAGGTTGCTAGCTCAAATGCACCTGATTAAAATAGAAGGAAAAATGTTAGAAGATAACGACTGGGTAGGTAGAAGAAGGTGGGAGACATCATTGTAAATATATTTCACCAGGCTACAAATAACTAATTTCCCCTCCCCATAGCAATTTGATATTCTAGACTATTAGTCAAAGAGGCTCAAGGCATTTCCTTGACTTTTGTTGGGACCGGACCCAAGGCTCGAAGACTGATTAGTTGAAAATGTTAAGTTTCTATATTAATCCCAGAAATTTTCATCATTTACCCCTTCATGCACTCATCATCATTTAACTTTATAAGTGGGAACTCTTTTCTTACTTAAATGTTACATAAAGTCCCATTTGAATACCTTCCTCCATTTTTACAAGGCATAAAACCCTCAAAAAAACATGATATACTAAGTTAAAAGTGAATGTGTTATGAGAATAAAGCTTTACTCTAATTTTCACTTTCCTTAGTTTTATTTATGAATTTTGAGTATTCATTGTCCCCTTTCATATTAACACTTAACATATTTTATTAACTCCCTATCAATTATCCTAGTCCTATTAATATAGCTCCCTTTTATTTAATAACCCAAAAACCCCCTTATTATATGCGTTTGTGTCAAAGATATTAAACACATGTTGAAAAACATCCCGAAATTACCCCTTTGACACAAAACTACCCATAAAAATATTCCCGATTTCCCTATAGTTATTTAGCCTTTTTGGTTTAAAGTAACTATATAATAAAATACAAAGAAAAAGCTTTCAGAGTGTAAATGTATCAAATGCAAAATGAAAACCTTTACCTTTCCCCCAAGCTTTACCCAAGGTTAACGCCTTAACCTCACCCCTTTCCCCCCGATATATAACCCCTTACCATAAGATTAAACCTTGGTTAATTATTTAAACCAGCCCCATTCTATGTGTAAACTCCTTTTATACATAAAAACCCATAAAATAACTATACGCGCCCTCGCAGTCATTCTCAACCCTTCGATCATTTGTATAATACTAATCCAACGATCTACATTGAGCGCGATCATTAGGCCTCATGCCCCACCATTCCCTATCACATTGATTTTAAACCGTCGATCTTCTCTTATTAAATCAACGACGCATGTCAAAGTACTCGCTCCCACCTTATTTCCCCGCAGCTTCCCGATGCATCTCAGCCGTTCGCATTGATCAATCAAATATGACGGTGCAGATCCCATATCACATTATAAAAGTGATTGGGCGAAGTGTGTCAAAAGTTTTGCGATAAAAATTGTTTCCCGAAACCACCACACGCTATGTGTCATATTTTTATTGGATCGCATTGCAAAAGTGAAAAACTGTTTACTGCCCAAAAGCAATGCGATAACCACTTATGGTTTCGCCTTCAAACGCGCAAAACCGCTCCCGCCATTAATATCAACTTGCAATAAATGTTATGTATTGATAAGACTTAAGGTTTCAACCTTGGTTTTTATCGTTTACATGCATTTGCGCCTATGTCCTTTTAGAAAACTAGTCCAGACACCATTGCTGAGCTTTTGCGAACCAATTCCTCATTTTAAAAGCCATTTCTCCTCTAAAATTTACCTCCGAATGCTCTCAGTATCCTCTATCAAATAGCTGCAACCAGTTTGAAGACTGGTACCATCTGCAACCCTTTTCGACAGAAACAATACCTGTTCAAAGGTATTTTTCAATAATCCAACCCGCAAAACTTCAATTTCAAAGGATTAAATTAAACCAATTTGAATTTAAAAGCCAAAAGTACTCATCTGAGAGTACTCAAACCTTGAAAAAACAGGGGAAACCTTGTCAAAATTTTCCAGAATTTGCCACTTCTGCCTGAAGAATTTTGATCATCCAAAAGACATTTCCACGGTTGAAATACCTTTGAATTACTGAAAAATCTATCAAAATCCCTTTCCAACCTTCTGTACATTGCAAATCTGAATTTTCCTCATAAAACCCTCGCCTAGATTCTGAATTATTCCCCACAAGCAGCTTAATTGACCTACTGTTTCCCAAAAGAGCTGAGCAAACAGTTTAATCTTGCTCAGTTTCATCTAAAATGACAAAAAGGCAAGTCACTCCTAGGACTGGAGGTCCCAAACCTCAAAAGCCTGCCTCCAGCAAACTTCCAAACCCCAAACCTTCCAAAATTGATAAACCTGCTCCTGTCCTAATTGTAGATTTTACTGAGGTAGTCAGACCATTGCAACCACCTGTCACCTCTGAGGAGAACAATCCCTTAATTGACTTAGATTATAGAATTGCTGATGCTACCTTAGAATTTGATCTACTTGAAGTACATAGCTGGTGTCAGGAAAAATTTGAGAAAAAAGTGGCAAATGATATACCTGTATGGGACTCCAACTTGCCTAAATACATTGTTCCCATCACACATCCAGCTCAAGATTTCATTAGGTTGTGTCAAATGCACTATATCCCTGATCAGAGATGCATGGTGAACAAAGATAGTGAGGTCCTGTTTTACATAACTGTTGAAGCAATCAATGATATGCTCCAACTAAGTCATGACCCACGAGCAATATCATTGTCAATTGAAGATTTGACTCAGATGTATTTAGACCTGGATTTCCCTAGGAAGTTTGGAATTCTTCAAAACTTCATGCCTAATCATGTCAAGCTTCTTAAGGTAAATGCACCTTATGATACTTTTGTCTTCCCTGAGGGCTCTAGACAAATAATTTCCATGCTGTCATTCATTCTAGGATATGTTAATGATGAATTTACAGATGCCTCCATTTTAGGGTTCCTCTCTACTTTGTCTCCTGGACAACAGCCAGATTTGGTCTTTAACTTTGCCAAATTTATTGTTGATAATATACATTATCAGTTAATAAAATTACTTGATGAAGGAGTGTTCAGATATACATCATATCTGTTACATCTCTTCCTATTTTCTCAGGCAGATAATTTCCAATTGCATTATAGAAGATGGATGTGAAGGGCAAACCTCTTTCAGTGATATTCTGGACCTCTCTACTCAGGAAAAACAACAGTGAGTACAACTACAAGGACTTCAATGATTTGTTTATCAAACCTGCCATGAGTGTGTTGAATAAAGAAGAACCACCAAGGATTAATGAAGAAATCAAAAGAATTTTATAGTTGTCTGAAAACTGTAAGGTTGGAGACTGGTATTTGTACAAGAATCATACAGAAATCAGAGTATATGGTGCACTTTTGGGTCCTTACAAATTACCCAAGTTTCTTACTAGATTTTTTGCCTTGGAATACTTGAGACAGATTTTAAATGCAGATGCAATCAATTTCATAGCCTCCAAAAAGAAAGCACAGTTCAAGCTAAAAAGTCAAATTGGCCCCTTCATAGTCAACAACAGAGATGCTTTGAAGGAGGTAACCAGTGGATTATCAGCATTCAAGTTCCATGAAAGCTTTTACTGGAGCTATGACCCTCAAGGTATTTTGAGTAACCTTGGGGTCAAGTGTAAATTAACTCCATTCCTTCATGAGTCAAAGCCTCTAATTGAAAAATATGCCAATCAAATGGAATGGGTTGCAAACACTTTAATTGATGATGATCAGGAAATACAAACAGACAATCTGCAAGAAAATCAGATGGACAGTACACAAATGGTTACAGTTAACCAACCAGCAGAGGTATCTAATAAAAGGCCTAGAAAAGAAGAAGGCTATTTGGCAGAGACAATCATTGAAAATAAATTTAAAACAATCTACAGCAAGAAGGCCAAAATGACTACTATAGAAGGAGTCATAAATGTAGATGATAATAATGGTCAGCAAACAGATGATGAGGCCACAATGATTGTTAATGAAACACTCAGGGAAATTCAAAATGAACAGTTACAAACACAGGGAAAAGGCAAATAAATGATTGAAGCAGAAATGAATACAGAAGCTCCCTCCTCCTCTAAAATAGCAAAAGAATTTGATCCTGATATTCAGAAAAGGTTCAAGCAGATCAGGGAAAAAAATGAGGAAATCAAGAATGAAGTTTATTTGAAACTTCTGAAAGAAAAACCTGGAGATAAAGACAGACTTGTAACAGCCTTTGATTACTCAACAAATAAAATGATCTTGTCTTTTCTCCAGCCAGTAGTAGCAGATCCAAAGTCAGCAACAGACTACAGGAAAACAGAATAAGTGAATGCTGATACTATACATGAACTAGATCAGATTGAGTTCCATAGAAGTGCTTCAAAGATTCTGTATTCGAAGGTAGTAAGCAAAACCATGAGTGCTACCATGCTTCAAAAGACTGTATCTAATTTGCAAAATCAAATGAAATTAGATAAAACATCTCTACATGCTAAGGATTTGAGGATAAAATCCTTAGAAGATTTGGTGATAGAAACTGTAGCAGATCCCTTCAATACTGAAGTTGCTAAGAAATTGATAAGGCAGAAGAATGAGGATATTGCTGCCTTGAGAAAACAACTCAAGTTGCCACAGAGTGAGCACCCTCAGGCAAAAGAAGTTCTTCAAGAAAAGACAGAGAAGGAGGAAACTATGCAACTGGTTTTGAAGATCACGACTCAGATTAAAGATATGGAAAATCAAATAGAATCTTTAATGCAAGAAAATGAAACATTGAAGAAAGCTCACAAAGTCTCTATTCCCACAGTTATTCCAATTGTAAGTACAGCTGTTCCCTCTACATTGGCCGAACATTTGGCACCAAAAGGAGGAAGTGTCAATCACTTCTAAAGATATCTCTGCCACTTCTTCATCCAAATCACAGGTAAATCCAACAGGAGAAACAACTGCCATAGTAAAGGCTATGGAAGACATGTCCTTAAAAGATAAAGAGATAATCAACTTAAAAGGCACCATCAGAAATCTTGAAACATCTAAAAGAGATGCATTGATTACATCCAAAGGACATGAGTAGAGAGCCAACAGATTGCAGGAACAGGTAAAAATTCTTCAACAACAGGTTAATCTCACTGAACATGTATCTTACATCAAGAATTATCTTTGGAACAACATCATTCAAGGCATACATTCTCAATGGCCTTCCATCCAAATTATTTATGAACAAAAAGAGTTACTCAAAGCAGGACAAATAGAAATTCAAAAGACAAAAGAATAATTGGTTGATCAACCTGCTCAAGCTTTGAGGCTTATTACATTTCTGAAAAGCAAACACAGGGAAGAGCTAAAAATTTAGGACAGAATTTAAAGTATACTACAAATCAAGAAAGTCCTGAATAAGAGAAATATGATGAATAATTTGGAGGACAGATGCAAGGACATGAACTTAGCAATCACAAGATTTTGGGCTAAATATACAGTACTAACACAAGCTGGCCTTCCAGACATTCATGCTTTGAATGAAAAGTTAATGGCACAGAAGGATTATGACAACAAAATCAGAGCTTATGCCAAAGAGCAGGTCAGCAAACCTTTACCACAAGGGTCTCCAACTGGTAAAGTCATTTTGGAATGTTTTGAGAACTTGTTCTTTTTACAAAATGAGATCAAACATATTTTCATGGTTAAGCCCAATTTTGCTAAGTATACAGAGGCAGATGAAAGTTACAGGAAATTGAAGAGTATGAGAATTCCCAGTGCAGAACAATGGCAGGAATTCACTGACTTAATCAAAAGATTTGCAGTGAAAGTGTATTAGGGTCAGAAACAGAGTCAAAGAGTATCAGTAAAAACACCTTTTTACTGCATATTATTATTTATTTTACAACAGTGAAAGTAGTAAAAAGACAGCATAAAGAGTATCAGTGATAAAGCACAAGTGAAAGGATGTGAAATGGAAAGAGTGTCTTTCAAGTTATCTTCAAAAAAGATCTTTTTCCAAAATGCCAGCAAGCATTTCCAGCAGCTACAACCCAGCAACAAGTTAAGATAATTAGTCCTATTTTTTATTGATAAGAGGATAGCTTGCCAGTTTGTTTTGTAGCTGTCCCTCTTTCTATGTAATAAACTTTATTTTTTGCCTAGAGATATTCTTACATGTCTCTCAGATATTTTGTAATAATTTTTGTATAAATACTTCTATTATTGAAGTATTTTGTGTGGAATAAAATTTGTCAAGACTACTATAGACATTTTGCTGGATATATTGAAGTTTGTGTGAGTCGATTTGTAAAGCAGCAGACTGGAACTAAGACTAAAGACATCATAACTCAGGATTCTTGTGCTGACCAGATAAGTCAAGTATTTTCTTGTTTTCACTATTTATCTTTAAAAAAGTTCCATTCATACATTTGAATGGTTTATGTCTTTAATGATTAACTAGGAAAGCTTAAGCAGGATTAGTGTTAAAAAACTCCCTGTTTTTTACTAGTTATTCATTGTTATGATTTTTGCTGATAACCGGACTTCAGAATTCTTAAATGCTCTTAGTCCCTGTTTGACCCCTCTCTTTCATCTTCATTTATGTAACTTAAGGATTCTTAATTGCCCTTTTGTTCAGATTTCACCCATTTCACCAAAAAAGCCTATTCAAAACCCTTTGAAGGTAAAAACTCTGGTAAACTTGAATAAGTATATATTATTATTGATAAAAGATGAAAGATGATTACAATGGAGAATCACCGAGGCTTTAAATATAGCCTCGTGGTGTCTCTTGGTGAAGAGATCATGCCCTTCCACATTAATAAACCTAAGATAACTATATCTAACTAATAATTAATAAAATATACATAACATTGCCCCTCTCGTAAAGATGCTTTGTCCTCAAAGCATACGTAATGGATGGACAACGTTGATGAATGCCTGGGTTTCTCGAGTGGCAAGCTCTTGCTTCCCACATTTTAAAATGATCGTGGAGCATCTTCTCGAGTTCAATCTTTTGGTGATGTGGATAGCGACAAGATTTGATATTGACAGGGTCGGGCCCTTTCTTGACTTCTATTGGATGTTCATGTTCCTTATTAGGAGGTATTTTTATTGGCATGCCTTGGAAGAATTTTTCGTGTTTCCGAACTATTCCTTGTTCTTCTGGTGATTTTTCGTGATTCCTTTTTAGATTTAGAGGTAAGTTACCAACAATTATCGTTCGATGCAACTTCTCGCCATCATCAAATGCTTCCTTCTTAATAACCATATATGCTTCATCATTGAAGGCCTCAACAACTTCTAGCGCTGTATTAGTGGCTTTAGATGTGTTTGTCTCTTCACATTTTTCTTTCAATTCTGGGGATGAAACATTTTGCTGTTTATAAGCATTTGTATGTTCATGGTTTCTTTCATTTTCAATGACTATGTCTGTTGTTGCATTTGTGATAGTAGTCACGCTGAATTCTTTAGGTGGCTCCTTCACCGACATTGTTTCTTTTTCTACCATTGGATTTTCATTTATATAAAAGTTCTTAATAACTTCTATTACTGCATTACTGGCTTTATTAGTGGATTGAGTTGCATTTTCTTCTCTTGGTTTCTCAGCTCTATAATTTTCATGGTTGATTTCAGAGTCTCTGCTTCTAGGTATTTCAACACTATAACTTTCATGTGCGCTGATTTCCAATTCAACCGCATTTAATTGCTCTTTTTCAAACATGTTATATTCTTGATGATGATCTGAGTTCGCTGAATTGTTCAGTTAATTATGTTCAACATTCGGGTTTATTGGTTCTTGTGTCTGAATTATCTTATCTATCTTATCATTTAACTTATCGAACAGTTCTGTCATCTTTTTCATCGCTACACTATGATTTTTTGTAGCCTCGTTATGATTTAGCCACATTTGTCTTTCTATTTGATTTGTCATATCATGAAGCCTTTTGATATCGTTGGAGCTTCCTGCAACTATACCTTCGAGACTGACTAATCTTTTTCCAAAGTCATTTGAATTATTATTGATCTGTTTCTCGAGATCCAACATTTTTTTCTGGAATTCGGCCATTGACATTGATGACGACATACTCCTCATACTCCTTGTTAAGGCTTATCCCCTTTTCCTTAAAAGCTTTGTCCTCAAAGCTGTATTTTTTGACAAGTTTCTTCACTTAATATTTATCTTCTTTGGCGTATGTCATTCACCACTAGTACCTTCTCTTGTAATGTTGTTTTTGAAAATCGGCTTTTTAAAAAAAAATAAAAATAATAATAATAATTTTTATTATTATTATATTATTTGAATTATATATATATATATATATATATATATATATATATATAACTATGGGGAAAATATTTTTTGTTAATTTTGAAAAGTCACGTTGTTTTGAAAAGGGGAAATGGGTTTTAATACAATGGACTATTACCATGGGCTCGAAAACCACGAGCTTGTAAACCACGAGCAATTACTCTTCCTTATTCTTTTTCCTTTTTGATTTTAATTTGTTTTGGTATGTACGTATATGTACTTCCTTATATATCTCTTTTTTCTTTTTCTTTTTAGTTTATTTCCCCCTTTATGTTAACTTTCCTTCTCTCTTTTGATTTTTTTATTAATATATATATATATATATATATATATATATATATATATATATATTTCTTCCTTTTTTTTTTAAAAACAAATGTTGCTGCCCACGAGCACTTGGTTTTTAAAAAAATCTGCAATTCTGGAATTTTCTTGTAATTCCTTAATTCTTGGTGATCACACAGATCCTGAAGAGCGACTGCTCCGATACCAATGGAGTGTAAAAACTCTGGTAAACTTGAATAAGTATATGTTATTATTGATAAAAGATGAAAGATGATTACAATGGGGAATCACAGAGGCTTTAAATATAGCCTCGTGGTGTCCCTTGCTGAAGAGGCATGATCTTTGATCATGCCCTTCCACATTAATAAACCTAAGATAACTATATCTAACTAATAATTAATAAAATATACATAACAGATTCTTGTGTTGACAAGATAAGTCAAGTATTTTCTTGTTTTCACTGTTTATCTTTAAAAAAGTTCCATACATACATTTGAATGTTTTCTGTCTTTAATGATTAACTAGGAAAGCTTAAACAGGATTAGTGTTAAAAAACTCCCTGTTTTTTACTAGTTATTCATTGTTATGTTTTTTGCTGATAACCGGACTTAAGAATTCTTAAATGCTCTTAGTCCCTGTTTGACCCTTCTCTTTCATCTTCATTTCTGTAACTTAAGGATTCTTAATTTCCCTTTTATTCAGATTTCACCCATTTCACCAAAAAATCCTATTCAAAACCCTTTGAAGGTCATCTACCCCGCCCTTAGTACATTTGATCTTTAGACCTTATTTCCTAGCTTTGCTTGCCAAGAAGTTGACTCCATGTGATAGTGCAGTAGATCATGCAGCTAGTTTACCTTAAAATGCCTTTTATTTCACAAACTTTTGTTGAGAATTTGATGTGGCGGAACGAGTGGTTCCTAAGGCTTTGATCTTTGGCCTAGGGAAAAGTGTCCAAAAGAATTTAATTTTTCTCCTAAAGTGACTTTATAAAGTTATAAAGTCAAATCTAATTAAAAAGTGACTTTAAGTGATAAAGTTACTAAAGTCTAATTTTAAAGTGACTTTAATAAAGTCAATGTAAAATTAGAAAGGAAAAGTGACTTTGGAAATAAATGACTAAGTGGGTTTTTATTAAAGTGGGGTGAATTAAAAAAATAGAAAGTGAGATTTAAATGAGCATTTAATCTCAGCCCTAGATCTCAATCTATTTCAGCCATTGGATTTAGGGATTCCCCAAAAGTCACTTAGGGTTAGGTTAAAGGAGGAAAAGGAGGAAAAGGTCATTCATTCTTTCATGAGCAGATTGAGAGAAGAAGAGAAGGAGAGCAAGGGAGATTTCTGAGCAGAGAGGAGAAAGAGGGCAGCTGATAGAGACTTCAGCAAAATCTGTACAGCAGCAAGGAGGCACGGTTTCCAAGGAAAAAAATCCGTACAGCAAGTGTTGGGCACATTTTTCGAGGGAGAGAGGCACAATTTTCAAGGAAAACCGTACAACAACTTCAGCATTTAATTCTGGGCAGATTCTGGGCACGAATATCGAGGAGAGAGACTGCTGCTTGGTGGTACAGATTTCTGGAAATCCGTACAGCAACCGTACAGTCAGTTTTGGCACAGATTTCGAGGTAAAGGAGCACAGATTTTGGGGAGAAGAAGTTGTTGGGTTTTCCGTACAGTCCGTATAGCAGTACGGCCGTACAGCTAGGCACAAAAATCGAGAAGCTCATTTCAACATTTAATGCTGTCATAAAAGCTATAACATTTATGTTTTGGGTTTTTACTGTTTTGCACGTTTTCCAAGGCAGAGTGAATGCACGGAAATCAAGATAAGTACAGTTGTTTAGTTGCTGAAATTTTTGTTGTAATTTCTGCCTCTCTATAAAAGCATTTTCAGAAATAAGAAGGAGCTCTCAAACTGGTTTTCCCCAAGAGTTGTAGGGGGTTTTTCCAGGGTCACCTTGACCAAAAATCTCAGTGTTCAAATTTGTTGAATGACTGTTTCAGCTTGCTGTGTGTTTTGTTTTATTTCTGCAGTTTCAGCATTCTGTAAAAGTTTTCCAGAATTTGTGTTTCAGCAAAGTAATTTGTGTTTCAGCAAAGTAACTTGTGTTTCAGCAAAGTGATTTCTGTTTCAGCAAATAAAAATTATTTTTTCTGAGTGTTGAATGTAAGGATATGGGAAAGGGCATTTAACCAAAAGGAGAAATAAGTGATACTGAAACCGGGGTTGGAAAACAGGAAATTTCTACATGGTATCAGAGCTTGAGTGCTAAAAGAGCAGTTTGGGACAGCAAGGAGAAAAATACAGCTTGCTGATTTTTCACTCAGAAAATTCCAGCAAGCTGATTTTTTCACAAACATAATTTTTACCTTTACTACAGCAGTGCTATTTTTCAGTTTTAGGACAGCAGGATGTCTTTGGGACTGAGGGTGGAGGATAGGTTGGATGGGCATTCCAATTACAACATTTGGAAGGAGAGAATGCAAAGTATCTTTGAGGAGGCAGAAGTCTGGGACATTATGGTGCATACCACACAGAACCCTGTAAATGTGCCTACTGATGCTACTCAGTTGGCAGCATATAATAAAAAGAACAACAAGGGTAAGACACTGATTCTAGACGGAATCAAAGACCATTGCATTCCTCATGTGAGAGGAAAGAGAAATGCTCATGAGATGTGGACAGCATTGTCCAATCTCTACCAGAGTACCAATGAGAACCGGAAAATGGTCCTAAAGGAGAAAATGAAAACCATTAAGATGGGTAATGATAGTGCAGCTGGATATCTCACAAAGATTACTAATGTGAGAGATGAGTTGGCAGCGATTGGAGAGGCCATTCCACCCACTGAGTTGGTGCGGATTGCAGTGAATGGCCTCCCCGTTCATGGATGAACTTTGCTGATGGGGTTTGTGCACGTGAGACCCTTCCCACATGGGAGAGGTTTTGGGATGATTGCATTCAGACAGAGATCAGGAAAGGTCAGCTTGGGGCAGCCAAGCCAGTTGAGTAGGATGAGGATGTAGCACTGTTGGCAGGACACAAGAAAGGCAAAGGGAAGAAGCAGGCTTCCACAAGCAATGGTGGGGGCAAAGGCAAAGGTAAAGGTAAATAGGATAACACACAGAAGGACTATTCCAAAGTGAAGTGTTGGAATTGTCAGAAGATGGGACACTATGCAATTGTGTGTCCGGAGAAGAAGAAGAAGAAGGGGAAGAACCAGAGTATGGCAGCTTCAGCAGAGGTTGAGGACTTTGCAGATCGTTTTGACCGGGAGTTTGGGTTCACTGCGTGTGAGTCCTCTAGTGCGAGATTATCTGCCATAGAGGTTCAGAGGGAGCATGCATTTCCCTCGATTAGCGGAGCATCTTCGGGTATCTGGTATGTGGACAGTGGGGCTTCACGTCACATGACAGGAGTCCGTGAGTACTTCTCAGAGCTTTCAGAGAGTGGCACTGATATAAAGGTAGTACTCGGTGATGACAGAGTTGTTAGAGCAGTCGGTGTGGGAACACTGACATTTCATAGGGAACCCAAACCTCCCTTGAAGGTGTCAGATGTTCTTTATGTGCCAGGGATGAGGAAGAACCTCATATCCGTCTCAACTTTGGAGGATAGAGGATATGAGATACTGTTCAGGAGAGGACAGGTGCTGATATATCCCAGGGGCGCTCCAGCTGATTCAGCTAGAGTGATAGGTGTACGCCATGCAAAGGTGTACAAGTTTGCATTTCAGCCCCTTTTGGCATTGAGCAATAGTACCGACAGCAGAGCTAGCAGTTCTGAGCTGTGTGAGATTTGGCACCGCAGGATGGGGCATATGTATCATGGAGCCTTGAGGACTTTGCGGGAGATCACTACAGGTGTGCCAGATTACAGTACTGATCACTTTGATACTGGCAGAGGATGTGCGATGGGAAAGTTTGCCAAATCCCCTTTTCCCAGCAGTGACAGCAGAGCGACTGGGATACTTGATTTGATTCATTCCGATGTGAGCGGTCAGATGTCTCATGTTTCCTTGAGTGGATATGAGTACTATGTTATTCATCGATGATCCCTCCAGAGGACTGATTTATTTCTCAAGACCAAGAGTGAGGTTCCCGGGTTGCTTTAGGAGTTCGTAGTCAGGCAGAGACACAAATGTGCTCCAAGATCAAGTCCCCGAGGCCGGACAATGGGGGAGAGTACAATTCTGGAGTGTTTGTCGATCACAGTGAGGCAGGCAGCTAGGTGGAGTCACGTTCCCAGATCCCCAGAATGGATATGCAGAGGAAGAACAGATCCACCTGAGGGACGCCAAAGCCATGTTATACATCAGAAGTTGCAATGAAATTGTGTAGGACTGCAAACTTACTGCTTTGTTTACAAGAAAAGAGGTTCCAGATCACCTGGGAGCACATGACTCGTAGGATATTTTTCCTGGAAGAGACCACATGGTCATCTCATTCCTTGGTGTACTACACACTGGCATCCTGGGGTGAGAGATCAAACCAGGGTGCCCCCACCGCAGAGAAGGGTATCTTTGTGGGCTACAGTGAGACCTCAAAGGCCTTTCGGATTTACATTCCTGCACAGAGGAAAGTTGTTGTCAGGCGGGATGTGAAGTTCGAGGAGGACAAGGCCTTTAGGAGGTCACGGGAGTTAGAGTATCTGGATCAGCCAGACCCTCAGCAGCAGTTGAGTCAGTCGCAGGGATCCAGTGGGCAGGGATCAGGAGGATCCTGAGGTACATCTATGACGATGTCGTCCGCGTGGCTCGCAGAGTCGTAGGTGGTGCGACGGCAAAGATGCGAGTGTCTACGAGCAAGCTCACCTGGGAGTCCAATCGATGGACAAGCCACACCCGCACCTCGCCTTCTACAAAGTTCGTGCGTGCGGTGGAGGACAAAGAGATGTACGCCGTGAGTCTGTGCCCCGATGTTGAGGAGGAGGAGTTTTATTCTCCAGCGGGAGAAGTGTGCTCAGGGAAGAGGAAGCCCAAGTGGCTTCAGGACACCTTGAGAGATGCCACATCTGTTGCTGAGCCTAAGAGGCCGGTCAGAGAGAGCAGACCACCCGAGAGGTTTTGTAGCTATATGGCAATGGCTACCAGCATCCTTGACTCTGAGCCTTCTAGCTATGAGGAGGCAGCTAGCCAGCAGGTCTGGAGAGAGGCCATGCAGGAGGAGTATTCTTCTATCATGAAGAATGATGTTTGGGAGGTGGTGCCGAGGCCTGAGGTCAAATCCATGGTTACTTCCAGATGGTTTTACAAGGTAAAGCATGCTGCAGATGGCAGAATTGAGAAATTCAAGGCAAGGTTTGTGGCTAGAGGGTTCTCCCATGTAGAGGGAGTAGATTATGAGGAGACCATCGCTCCCGTGGCTCGATATACTTCGATTCGCTCCATCATATCGATAGCAGCAGAGATGGGTTGGAAGATCCACCAGATGGATGTGAAGACCGCATTTCTCAATGGCTTCATACAAGAGGAGGTGTACATTGAGCAGCCACAGGGCTTTGAGGTGCATGGGAAGGAGTCCCATGTGTGTAGACTGAAGAAGGCCCTTTATGGCCTGAAGCAAGCTCCCAGAGCTTGGTACTCCAGGATAGATACATACTTGCAGAAGATGGGTTTCACAAAGAGTGAGGTAGATCCGAACCTTTACTATATTGTGATAGGTGAGGAGCCTCTCATTCTGGTGCTGTATGTGGATGACTTGGTCATTACAGGTGCAGAGAGACTCATAGAGCACTGCAAGAGAGATCTTGCGGGGGAGTTTGAGATGAAGGACATCGGCTTGATGCATTACTTTTTGGGTTTGGAGGTGTGGCAGGAGGAGGGGCATTTCTTCCTGGGACAGGGGAAGTATATTGTGGACATCCTCGGCAGATTCCACATGGAGGATTGTAGACCCATGTCGACACCGATGATCACCAACTGGAAGAAGCTTCATGCTTCGGATTCCGAGTTGGTGGATCCCACACTGTACAGACAGCTGATTGGTTCCTTGATGTATTTGGTCAACACTAGACCAGATATTTGTTTTGCAGTCAACACGATGAGTCAGTTTATGTGTGAGCCTAGGAAGGTTCACTGGGTGGCTACAAAACACATTTTGCGGTACTTGCAGGGGACAGTGGATTATGGTCTGGACTACAGGCAGGGGGATGGAGTGAGATTGGCAAGTTACACTGATTCTGATTGGGCAGGTTGTGCTTCTGATAGGAAGAGCACTTCAGGGTGCTGTTTTGGGTTGGGTTCGGCAGTAGTGTCATGGTTCAGCCGAAAGCAGCAGTCAGTAGCATTGAGTTCAGCGGAAGCAGAGTATATGGCAGCCAGCCTAGCTAGTTGTGAGGCCATCTGGCTTCGCAAGATGTTGTTTGGCTTATTTGGTCAGCCGTTGAGACCTTCAGTGATTTACTGTGATAATCAGAGTTGCATTAAACTCACGGAGAATCCAATATTTCATGACAGGTCAAAGCATATCGGGATCAAATATCATTTCATCAGAGACTATGTTCAGAAAGGAGCTGTGAAGCTTGAGTATATTCCCACCGATGAGCAGGTTGCAGATATTCTTACCAAAGCCTTACCACGGGGCAAGCATGTCTACTTCAGAGACAAGATGGGTGTGGTGAGGAACACCTTCCTCGGTAAGAGGGAGTGTTGAAATTTGGTTACCGGAGGACAGGTGGTTCCCTAAGGCTTTGATCTTTGGCCTAGGGAAAAGTGTCCAAAAGAATTTAATTTTCCTCCTAAAGTGACTTTATAAAGTTATAAAGTCAAATCTAATTTAAAAGTGACTTTAAGTGATAAAGTTACTAAAGTCTAATTTTAAAGTGACTTTAATAAAGTCAATGTAAAATTAGAAAGGAAAAAAGTGACTTTGGAAATAAATGACTAAGTGGGTCTTTATTAAAGTGGGGTGAATTAAAAAATAGAAAGTGAGATTTAAATGAGCATTTAATCTCAGCCCTAGATCTCAATCTATTTCAGCCATTGGATTTAGGGATTCCCAAAAGTCACTTAGGGTTAGGTTAAAGGAGGAAAAGGAGGAAAAGGTCATTCATTCTTTCATGAGCAGATTGAGAGAGGAAGAGAAGGAGAGCAAGGGAGATTTCTGAGCAGAGAGGAGAAAGAGAGCAGCTGATAGAAACTTCAGCAAAGTCCGTACAGCAGCAAGGAGGCACGGATTCCAAGGCAGAAATCCGTACAGCAAGTGTTGGGCACATTTTTCGAGGGAGAGAGGCACAGTTTTCAAGGAGAACCGTACAACAGCTTCAGCATTTAATTCTGGGCAGATTATGGGCACAGAAATCGAGGAGAGAGACTGCTGCTTGGTGGTACAGATTTCTGGAAATCCGTACAGCAGCCGTACAGTCAGTTTCGGCACAGATTTCGAGGCAAAGGAGCGCAGATTTTGAGGAGAAGAAGCAGCTGGACTTTCCGTACAGTCCATACAGCAGTACGGCCATACAGCTGGGCACAAAAATCGAGAAGCTCATTTCAGCATTCAACGCTGTCATAAATGTTGTAAAATTTCTGTTTTGGGTTTTTACTGTTTTGCACGTTTTCCAAGGCAGAGTGAATGTACGGAAATCGAGATAAGTACTGTTGTTTAGTTGCTGAAATTTTTGCTGTAATTTTTGCCTCTCTGTAAAAGTATTTTCAGAAATAAGAAGGAGCTCTCAAGACTGGTTTTCCCCAAGAGTTGTAGGGGGTTTTTCCAGGGTCAAGTTGACCAAAAATCTCAGTGTTCAAATGTGTTGAATGACTGTTTCAGCTTGCTGTGTGTTTTGTTTTATTTCTGCAGTTTCAGCATTCTGTAAAGTTTTCCAGAATTTGTGTTTCAGCAAAGCAATTTCTGTTTCAGCAAATAAAAATTATTTTTTCTGATTGTTAAATGTAAGGAAATGGGAAATGGCATTTAACTAAAAGGAGAAATAAGTGATACTGAAACCGGGGAATAGTCCTTCTGTGTGTTATCCTGTTTACCTTTACCTTTGCCTTTCTTGCGTAAGGTAAAGGTAAACAGGATAACACACAGAAGGACTATTCCCTGTTATCCTTCAATTAGCTA